>JAKUCM010003145.1:0-22444 GCA_023374145.1 Lepidium sativum
CATCCATTTTGCATTGATTTATCTAGTGTTTGTGCAATTTTATAGTCTTTCTAGCTTATTTGCATACTTAGGACATTTACATAAGCATTTGCACACATTTTGTATTGGAGTCCTAGTTAGGTACATAAAGTTGCATTTGAAGATAAATTTAGAGCAAAAGGTGTGTAAAGGAAGTCACTGAAGTAGGAGGTTGAAAACTTGATTCAAATATTCAAAAATTAAGCTTAATGGATCACAAAACAACTTAGCAAGCCCAACTTGTTATACCAAAAGAGGAGCCTGAAAAGACATTAAGCTCATATGCACTTCCTCTTAGGTGTCTCCGCATACATTTAAACTCAGAATATTGAAATGACTACTCAGTATGGGTTTGCTCAGCAAGTGTCTCTTCAAAATACTCAAAATCCTAGACCTATCTTCCATATATGTGGTAAACCAGGAGATACATTTATCAGATGTTGGAGTCGCTTTGACAACAATATTGAGAGAGATGATCTTCCTCAACCTCTCGTTGCACTTCAAGTAGAGAGTGGTACCCCCAATTCTGGTGCTACTTCTCACATTGTGACTTTCTTCCTATTACTCATGATGGGTCTACTAATCTCTTAGTTTCAACATGTAGAATACCTCTAAAAGATGTATTGGGTTGTCCCTCAGTTCAGAAGCTTTTGTGGTCTATATCTAAATTATGTGAATATTATCCATGTGCTGTGTTTTTTGATGCAAATAAGGTTTACAATTCTGGATTTGGAAACTAAGAAGCTGCTAACAATGGGATCAAGACATAAAGGCTTGTATGTGTTGGAGGACAACAACTATCAAACCTTTTATGCTTCAAGAAATCAAGCCAATAGCATTCTCATTTGGCATTATCAATTAGGTCATGCTAGTGTTCAAGTTCTTCAATACCTCAACAACAAGGCTATTTCATCCAATAAGAGCAGCAACAATCTCATTTACGAACCTTGTCCAATGCAAAAAGCTTAAGATTGCCATTTTTTGTTTTTGATTAAGTTTATGTTAACTTCTTGCTAAAATACATTGTAATATTTGGGGTCTTGCACCTATTGTTTCTGTTCAAGGTTTCAAAAACTATGTGGTGTTTGTGGATCACTTTTCACGTTTCAGTTGGGTAAGTCCTATGAGATTGAAGTATGTGATTTCTCTTATGTTTCAAGTGCACGCTAGAATCAATTAAGCAAGAAGATCAAAAAATTTTAAAGTGATGGAGGAGGTGAGTTTATTAGTAATCAATTCAAGGATCATTTGATTAAAAGTGGCATCAAACATCAGATTTCAAGCCCTCATACACCACAACAAAATGGCTTAGCTAAAAGAAAACAGACAAATAATTAAACTCAGTTTATGTATGCTATTTTACAGAAAAGTTCCATTGAAGTAATGGTGGAAAGTTTCTTTACAACTAATTACCTAAGTAATCTTCTTCCTTCAGCGACTTTGAAGTTTGAAATCCCTTATGAGGTTCTTCATAAACAGAAGTTGGATTACTCTTCTTTAAGAGTCTTTGGAAGTGCTTGTTTTTCATGTTTCATGCCTTATGTTGCTCACAAGTTTGAGCCAAGGTATCTTCAGTGTGTGTTCTTCGGATATAATGCCTCATAAAAAGGCTATTTTTGCTTATATTCACCTACTGGACGCATTTACATAAGTCGTCATGTTGTTTTTGATGAAAACAATTTTCCATTTGAAGACAAGTATACATCATCTCTTCTTCAAGACTGGATATATGCTGCTCCAATAGATCAAGTCTCTGTGTTCATCAAAAGCTTCCAATTTCTTTACCATCTCTTGAATTATATGCTCCTACCCAATCAAAAAATGCAGACCAAGAAGTTCATTATGTACACCAGTTGCAGAATCTGCAGTTGCTGAAGCAGAACCTGATGCACTTACAGTTCTTGAATCTCTCGATGTTCCTGCAGTTACTCAAGCAGAACCTGGAGTTCGTGAGCCTCAAGTCACCAACTCTCATTAAATGACTATGAGAGGAAAAGTAGGGATTAGAAAACCAAATCCCAGGTATGTCTTATTCACTAATACTCATAAAGTATCAGAAACTAAAAACTGTTGCAGCTGCTAAAAAATAAGAAGTGAACTAATGCAATGGGAGTAAAGATCGATGTTCAACATATAAACAAGACTTGGAATTTGGTTCCACCTGCATCATGCATGACAATACTTGGCTATATGTGAGTTTCTAAAATCAAACTTAGTACTGATGGATATGTTTATAAATATAAAGCAAGATTAGTGGCTAAATGTTTCTAACAAGAAGGAGTGGATTATTTGGAGACATTCAGTCCAGTAGTTTGAACATTCATTATACGTCGTATTCTTGATGTTGCTACTGCAAAAGGGTGGTCAAATACTCAACTAGATGTTAAAAGTGCATTTCTCCATGGAGATTTACATGAAGACATCTATAGGTATTAAACTTGGTTCATATGAACAAAAATTGGTTCAGCAAGCCCAACTTGTTATACCAAAAGAAAAGTCAAAGAATATATCAAGCTCATCTGCACTTCCTATCCATAACGGTAAAAAAACAAGATTGTGCGCTATGTTGTAAAAGAAGATGAAAAGCATATTAACAGTAAATTACCTACAAAAATACCTATGAAAATATCAAATCAGTTTGCTCTCTTTAATCTCTAGGCTCAATGGATTACACTGCCAGATATAGGGTTTTGGTCGCTTAAGTTTTCTCTATACATACAAACATTTTAATCTTTATTCAGGTAGTAAAAAAATTGTAATAAACTTCCAGTTTCTTCGAGAAATCATTCCTTCTATAAACTTTTTTAAGGAGGAGATACATGATAAAAACGTTCACCCAAAGTTAGCACTTGACCTAAAAGGTTGAACTCTCTTTGTACACTCAACCATTTAACTCAACCAAACATGGCCGAGTTCACCGTTGATCACCATTGGATGAATCCATGCTCCAAGATGCCCGTATAAAGTTTCCACATGCACTCAACCAACATATGGTCGAGTAGGCCATTTTCTGAAATTTGACCATTTTTATGTTGAATTTTTAAGTGGGGTTTATAAAGAGGAGTATAAATACCCCTCTTAATCCACATAAATACTTGTGTATGTTTTTGCTTCATTGTTCTTGAGATATAAGACCACAAAACTCTCTTTTATTTTGTAATTAGATCTAGATTTTAATGTTTATTATTTGGGTTTGATTTTTAGCTCATTCTTCTCATCTCCTTCTGATCTTTAATATTATGTACTTTATTTCATATTTTGGGTTTATGCATTTCTCCATGAATTTTGAGTAGATCTTCTAGGGTTCTTTTGATTTAGTGTTCTTAATTCTTGCTTCAACTTGAGAAAGAGAAATATGAAGGCATTTCAGCACCCACAAGGTATTCGATGAAATACTTAACTGAACCATTTTTAGAGATTTTCATTCCTAACTCAAGAGATTGATTATTTAGAGTGTTAATTGAATTTAGCAAGTTGTTTCTTCATGTCTACTTGATTATAAATCGCTAATGACAATTAGGCTAGATTGTAGTTTTGTTGAGATTGTTTGCTGTGTGAATAGATTCAATTGCTTATGAACTTGCTTTCTAAAAAACTCGGTTCAACAATCTCAACTTGTTATACCAAAAGAAAAGTCCAAGTAGATATTAAGCTCATCAACACTTCCTCACCATAACGGTAAAATCAAGACTGTGCGTTATGCTGTAAAAGAAGACGAAAAGCATATCAACAGTAAATTACCTACGAAACCACCTAATGAAAATATCAAATCAGTTTGATATCTTTAGTCCTTAGGCTCAATGGATTACACTGCTAGATATGGGGTTTTGGTCGCTTAAGTTTTCTCTATAAATACAAACATTTTAATCTTTATTCCGGAAGTCAAAAAAGTGTAATAAACCTCCAATTTCTTCAAGAAAGCATTTCTCTTTTAAAATTTTTTAAGAAGGAGATACATGATACAAACATTCACCCAAAATTAGCACTTGACCTGAAAGGTTGAACTCAAACCCCACAATTTGTTTTGAGGACTTTTATGTACACTTAAACATTTAACTCAACCGAACATGGTCAAGTTCACTGTTGATCACTATTGGCCGAATCCATGCTCCAAGATGCTCGTTTTAAGTTTCCACATGCACTCGACCAACATATAGTCGAGTAGGCCATTTTCCAAAAGTTGACCTTTTTTATGTTGAATTTTTAAGTGGGTTTGTAAAGAGGAGTATAAATACCCCTCTTAATCCACATAAACACTTGTGTACGTTTTTGCTTCCTTGTTCTTGAGAAATAAGACCACAAAACTCTCTTTTCTTTTATAATTAGATCTAGATTTTAATGTTTAGTATTTGGCTTTGTTTTTTAACTCATTCTTTTCATGTCCTTGTGATCTTTAATATTATGTACTTTATTTAATATTTTTGGTTTATGTATTTCTCCATGAAATATGAAATTTGAGTAGATATTCTAGGGTTCTTGAGGAAATGAGTTAGAGTATAGTCGATTTGTGTTTGCTAGGTTGCCTAAGGATAAAATAGCTTAGATCTTTTTTTGATTTGGTGTTGTTTAGGAATTTCAGCACCCACAATTTATTCGATGAAATGCTTGACTGAACCATTTTTAGATATTTTCATGCCTAACTCAAGAGATTGATTTTCTAGAGTGTTAATTGAATTTAGCAAGTTGTTTCTTCATGTTCTCTTGATTATAAAACGCTAATGACAATCAAGCTAGGTAGTAGTTTTCTTGAGATTGTTTGTCCTGTGAATAAATTCAATTGCTTGTGAACTTGTTGTCTAGAGATCATCTCTTATGAGTTTGTTAGACAACCTATTAGATTTAAGTTAAGCTTTGATGCTTTATACCCACTCCTCAGGACCTTTCCATTTACATATTACTATTTTCTTGTTTAACTTTCTTGTTGTTGATAACTTTCTGTTTGGTTTAATTGATTAGTCTTTTAATCTTTTGCTTCATCTTATTTTCATGGTATTGTGTCTATTAGGTTGCTAAACAACATTTGAATTGTATTTGGCTTGAAAATACTAGTTAAGATTTGATGCGTTCTAATTGTTAACATCTCACCCATTTTGATTGATAACTTTCTGTATTACATTGACATCTTAGCGCATTAGGAATTGCTACTGAGTAAAATCCTTGTATCAGCAACATTGGTAAGTATGTGAACCTCTTTATGCTCTGAATTTTTCTGCAACAACAGCAAGAAGTTGAACCTCTTCATGAACATTAATTGGCTGAGTATTTTCACTCAAAGGTGAATCTAATGCGGTGATAGATACTTATCATGTACGAGTGGTGGAGGCACTGGATTGTTAGCATTTTGAATGATACCAAGGACTGGACCTGAGAGATTGCTTGTAGAATGCTCACCATAATTTCTAAGAGGATCAAGTATTGAAGACTACCAAGCTTGCAAAAGCGACATGTGATAGGTTAAGGTCAATTGTTGATACTTAGCTTTAAAAGGAAAACACTCTTCATTGAATGTCATATGGCGGCTGATATATACTTTCCCAGTTGGTGGATAAAGAGAAATATATCCTTTATATTGAGCATTGTAGCCAAGAAAAACACACTGCAAGAACCGTCGCTCAAATTTGTTATCGGACCATGAGCACAAACACAGGTAGCACGCATAACTAAAGACCCATAGAGAGGAATAATCATGTTTATGATCAAGAAGCATTTCATGAGGACTGTGATTACCAGTTGTTGCATATGAGCATATTGCAGAACATTACTCACGAAACTTGTTGTGTAGAAGACTTCGACCCAAAACTTGAGAGGAGTGTGACTTTGGAAAATCATCGCCCTACAAAGTGTCCATGTTTTCTTTGTGCAGCCCAATTTAGTTCTGGAGTATAAGGCCAAGATAGGTATTATATGCCACAATTGACAAAATGTTGTTGAAGAGTGTTGCTGACAAACTCTCCTTCACCATCACTATGAAACACTTTGATTTTAGCATTATGGTAATTTTGAACAAACTTTTTAAAAGCTACAAACGTTGAATAAAAAGTTTTTTAGTGTGTAAAGGGAAAAACCAAGTGTATGAGAACAGGATTTTCACTCAATACACATATAAATTATCCCAAAGCATTACCATAGTCATTGCAATACAAAGAGTGTCAATCCAAATGGGTGAGATGCTAGCAATTAAGATGTGATGAAATCTACCTAATTTAAGCCAAGTAGATGAGATGATTATCTAACAACTTAGATGAACAGAAGAAACTAAAACCAAAATGAAGTTAAACATAAAAAGTCGAAGAAAACAGAGCAATAAAAACAGAGCAATAGACTAAAAATAGTATGAGAAGTTCGATTAAGCAAGAGGAAATCAGAATGACAAGGGGGTCTTAAGAATGCGAATAATGGATCAGTGGGTGTCATAAATATACCATAGATGCTTAACAAACTCATAAGAGGTGTTCTCTAGGCAGCAAGTTCATATGTAAATGAATCCATTCTCATAGCAAATATTAACAACAAGACTATATCCGGACTTACCTCTCATTAGCGATTTATAATCAAGCATGCATGAAGAAACAAGTTGCTAAAGCCAATAAACACTCTAAACAACTAATCTCTTAGGCTAGATATGCAAATCTCTGAAATTACTTGGTTCATGAATTTCATCAAATATCTTGTGGGTGTGATAATTCCCAGAACTAATGTTAATTCATTAGAGAGAAATTAATATTAAAAATACTAAAACAGAAGATATCTATTCAAAACTAAACTTAGACACCTAGGAAATAATCTAACTCTTAGTCCACATTTTCTTCTTATCTTCTTCAATTGTTTCTTCTATCAGATTTGGGAATTTAGGGATTTAGCTCAATTTGGGGCTAATTAACAAAACTCATGGTTTTGTTTGACATAAAATTAATAGAGAAATGACGTGAGTTTCACGATGTCTAACATGTGTTAAAGTTGACTTTTATCAAACCTAAATTGCTTTGGTCAACGTAAATTAAGGTATTAATTAGCAAATTTGTAGTTGGATATTATTTTGACATTTTCGTGAAAGTTCGATATTTTTTGACCATTTTCTCAATCTAAAACCACAACTATAGAATAAATATATATTTCAATTAAACACACAAAATAATAACTCATTCTTAGATAAAATTCACAAAAACATACGTTACAACACAAAAAAAACTAATTCACAAATGAAAGACAAAATACATATAATACATATACCATTCCTATACAAAAACAATTATCATAGCCCTAAAATACTAAACAATAGGTTCACTAAAAAAATAAGTTAGTGAATTTAAAAATTAAATATACAAATATTATGTTTTCAAAAGTCTAAATTATTATAAAATATAAAAGGCTAAAATTTACTACACTATTCCATAGTAAATAAATACATTATACATGTGTTTCAAGATATTTGTCGCACCGAACATTAGCAATATGTAAATATTAGTCAATCTCTTAATCAATTCAATTCATTTAATTCCACAAAAACGTTAATAATATGAGGTTTATCAATACATAAATACATTTTTGTTTATAGAGATTTGATGTCTTCTCGTATACCCAAATAAGATAATAGATTATACCTATTGAAAATGCAAATAAATTACTAAGAGTAATGACTAATTTGATCTAGTGCATTTTCTTAACTCTGCTCTATATTGTTTTAACTCTATACAAATGTAACTTCTCTTTCTTATTTTCTTACAAGTTGATAATTTGAAATATCAAATGATCGTTGCCACTAATTACAAATTTACTCTCTTAAATTCCCCCAAACTAAATAAGATGAAAACCTCCCATTTCTCTTTTTTGGAATTGTAATCTGGTCAGAGTTCTCAACACGCCGTTGCAAAACTTTTGCGCTTTGAGGAAAGTCATAATATCAAGAAAGGTGGAGAGCTCATATGGGTCTACATATTACTCTTTGATGAAAGATATATTGACTTCCACGGTGACCCTATAATAAACTATTTAAATACGACATGACTTTCTAAATATTATCTCTCATCCTTGCAGTGGCTGGTCATGCAAGGTTCTATTTATATTCATTGCCTACATGTATTCAAGGTTCTTTTGATAGAAGGAACAATCTACTTCTTTAGTGATTTTGACATAATTCAAAGTTATCTAACCTTCAAACTGTGTGATTCAAAAATTTATTTTATATTGGTAAATGTTTGTCAGTACCAGTGGCTTAGGATATTGATTTATGGGGTTCAAAATATTGTTTCCAGAAAAAATATATTTAATCTTAAAAATATATCTTTACATAAAACTATATCAAAGACATCTCATTCGTTTTCTCACATCATGGAAGTTTTGTATCATTAGTTCATTTGTACACTATGTATCAAATACATGTTTTTCAATAAGACAAACTAGAAAGTTTTGTATTTACGCTATCGAATCATTTTTTAGTACTCTTTTTGTGCACACTTCAGTTCTTCAACCAATTGATCTTAACTTTAATTAAAATTATAAATGTTTAATTATTTTTGTGTGTAATGATTTATTGTCAACTTAGAGAAGAAGATGAGTAGAAAGAAAAGAGATTAACGGTTAATAAATTAGATTAATTAGGTTGCATAAATATATATAGATTTTTATTTTATTTTTTATTAGACTAAAATTGTTGGATTGGGTTAGAGTCGAATTAATATTTGATGGATATCAAAATTATTTTATAAATGATGTTCAATTGTTAAAGAATTAATACCTATAACTATATATTATAAATCTTTAGGTATCATATGACACCCCCTTCATTCCTCATTCATTATTATTCTTACTCTTCTAATTTCTATTAATATGAATTCCCCATACAAATTACACCATCACACAAGTTCCTAAAGTCACCTGATTCTAATGTTTATCAACTCCACCAATATTTTATTTACATAATTAATCATCTCTAACATATAAATTTTGCTGAAAATTTTGCTCTTAAAACTACATATAAAATAGTTATGTATATTAAATATTACTTTTTCTAATCATTTTTTCAATATTACAAATTATTTTATATTATATAAAAATTATTACTAGATAAAATAAATGTATATATTTTAATATATATTTGAAATTTCCAAAACTATATCACAAGTTTTCTCCTACTTTATATATACTTAAAATCATATTTAATAAAAATTGAATATTTATTATATACAAATCTATCATATTGCATCACGTTGATCATAAGTTAATAAATTAATTTGTAGTTATATAAATCTTGCCCGAAGAGCAGATCACCTAACTAATAAACTTATAAAGTATATTTATATATATATATATATATGTGTGTGATTTTTTTAGGTTTATTGTGTAAAATCATATCAACGTGATTAATTTTAAGATTAACCTTCAAAGAAACCAAAACAATGTGATAATTATATTTTTTTTATTTATTGAACATCAGGTTTTTATATTCGTGATGATGTTGATTATGAATATAAACAAACCTAAATAAGGTGATAACACTAAATTCGTTATAAAATTATGTCATAGATATTAAATTCTCCAATATTATATAGTATAGGTTTATATTTAAAATAAATATTAAATTATCCATAATACATATAAGTTTATTGATTATTGGATTATATTGTATTCTAACTAACTAATTAATTAACATATTAAGCAGTAACATATATCAAAAATATTATGTGATATGGTTATAATTTTAATTTCTTATAATATTTTTCTACTAGCAAATTTGTTACAATAATTCATATACTAAAGAGAACCAATATAACATAGTGTTTAAATTAGTGTTACATTTTTATTATATATGGTATTTCAAATTAACCAATAAAATATATACATACGTTATATTTATTTCAGATAATATAATTGAATGATTTCCCGGTATAGTTTAGTTATTTGATTATTTAAATTATTAGTCAAGTCATACAATGGAATTTGAAAACTTTAATGTAAATAATGATAAGTTTATATTATTAACTGAATTGTTTTTTACAAAAGAGAATATTAGAGTTGTACATAACACGAATTAAAACAATATGCATTCATACTATGTTTTTGGAATAATAAACCTAAAAGCTAACTAATATCATCTTAAAATAATATTATCTAAGTCACCTTTACGATTGTTGAAGATCAAAATCTCCAGGATTGACAATTCAGTTTTATTGGCAAGAAGTTCTAAAGTTTTAGTGGGTCGATGTTTAAACTCACTTATCCAGAATGTGGACATTTTCATCTTTTAGATGCTTCAATTTTAGAATTAGTGGGATGTGCCAATGGTCTCAACCTAGATAATGGCATATTTCAATTCGAATATCAGTCAGAATTAGACCTGGAAAGTGTTATGGACGATGGTTCGATTAATTTCGATGGGTGGATGATCTCTTATGCACCGTGGAAAGCAGTGGTTGACGCTGCTTACCCCAACATAATTCGACTGTGGATTAGAATCACATGTGTTTCGTTTGGATATAGAGTGGTAGATGTGCATAGGGATTCCGTTTGAACAACTTATATTTTCTTCGATCCTAGAATTTGAAAAAGAAAGAGAATCAAAGATAATGTTTGAATATAAAATACTAGAAGGATTTTGTTATCTCTCCTACAGGATGACACATGGCATCAACTCTTGTTATAAAGCAAAACAAGAGGGCAAAAAGATGGGTTGATAGCAAAAGGAAAATGGGAGCCAATAGGAGAAACAAGAGGTAAGAAGAACTCTAGTGCTTTCTCTAGGTCTCTGGCTGTTAGATTGAAGAATGAGGGCGCTAAAAGGGGATGAGGGATCCCTCAAATTAAGCCTTTACTGGCTGAGAATGACAAAGTATTCCCCAGATTTGTGCATTTGGGTTCACTCCTCTTTAAATCTGTTCAGGTTATTGGAGATGAGGTGTCCAAAGAAACATTGTCTTCAAAGAAGGTGTGACGCCCTCTCTGTCAAGAAGAAGACAGAGGGATACAAGAAAACACAGAGAAGGTTATGATGGATGCGGAGGTAACAGCCGATGATCCGACTTTGGACTCTGTTCTGGAACCTATAGAGGTAGCTGAGGGACTGGGAAACTTGACAACAAAGCAGACGGTTGCAATGCAGGATGTGGGGGATAATGGCAGCAGTGTAGTGATGCTAAATGCTGATTCCGATCAGATGGAAGATTCAGTGCTAGACACAATTGCTTTTGAGGCAGCAATGCATAGTAGGCAAAACCAAACAGAGGCAAAAATGGCTCAGATCCATGAGGAGTTTCCTATCAAATTGCAGAAGTGTAAGGAGGCAAGGCTTACTGAACCCCCTCTAGGGCCGAGTAAACCTACTTCCCGTGTTTTGACTCCTCTTCGTGGTGTGTGAACAAAGAATATGTCGATGATTGAAACAATGCCACCTCACAAGACACCTAAGAATGCTAAGCCTGAGGAGGGCAAGACAAAGGAGCAAGATAAATGCTCAATGAAGTTTTAATTTATTTTATGATTTTTCAGATATTATGTTGGTATTGTCACAGTATTGGGAATAAGATTTCAGTCAGTTATCTTCACGATATTTGGAAAACATTTAAACCAGAATTTCTATTTCTATCAGACACAAAAAGTAATTTTCATGTATTGGAAAAAGTATAATTACATTTGGGTTTAAAGTTCCTAACCATTGTTGAACCGATAGGCGCAAGTGGTGATTTAGCTTTACTTAATTCAGATATTTATAATGTTACAATAAATTACAAGGATAGAAATATGATAGACACATCGTTAGATCTTCTTGGGGTTCAATCATATATTACATTTTTATATAAAGAACCAGTTCAAGCCAAAAGATCTTGTGTATGAGAACGACTAACAAGAATGGGTACTAGTAGAACAATTCATTGGTTAATTATTGGAGATTTTAATGAGCTTACAGGTAATCATAAAAAGCAAGGTGGAGCCCGAGGAATGTGAATTCGTTTATGGCTTTTAACCAAATGATTAGAGATTGTGGGGTTACTGATTTTCCAAAGCAAGGGAATTCATGGTCTTGGAGAGGCCTAAAGAACACCGGGATAATCTGGTGTGTTCTTGATAAAGCTTATGGTAATGGAGATTGGCATGAATTATTCCCAAAGTTAGAAATCAATACTTGGAAATGATAGGATCGGATCATCGTCCAATTATAGGGCGATTTCAGGACAAGTCTCATAAACCTAAAAATAAACAGTTTTGCTTTAACAAACGTTGGATAGGTAAAATGGCTTTTAAAGATATAGTTGGAAAATTTTTGAGAGGAAATCATAATCGTCGGGACGTCTCACTGGCAGATCTTTCGCCGAGAAATCTCTCATTGGCGGAGTAAAAATATACAATCAGGGCACCAAAAGATAATGGAACTCAAGAAGATTGTAGTGGACTACAACAGTGGTACTAAAGTAAACACAAATGGAGTAATAGAAGCAAATGCAATACTCAAGCAAGCATATGCTAAGGAGGAGGCATATTGGAAACAGAAAAGCTGAAATAAGTGGCTACAGGAGCGTGATGAGAATACCAAATTCCTTCACGCTCTAACAAGACAATGAAGAGCATGTAATAGAATAACTAGACTAATAAATGGAGGGGTAATTCGGGTATTAAAGGAGGCGGAAATTTATATGAAGCATCGTCCTATTTCTCCAAACTCTTTTCTAGTAATGGTTCCCCTAGTTATCATGTTGATGAAGAGACTAAAATTACAGACTTAGACAATCAGATGTTGAGGCGTCCCACAACCAAAGTGGAAGTCAAAACAGCTCTCTTTATGATGGATCCAGGAAAGACACCAGGTCCATATGGTATGCCAGCTTTTTTTATTAGCACTCATGGGATATAATCAAGGAAGATTTGGCATCCTTGGTAAATAACTTCTTAAGGTCCAGATCCATTGCAAAGCTACCAAGGGGGAGACAACACAAATACTTAACATTCTCAAAGAGTATGAACTACTCTCTAGGCAACAAATTAACTTTGATAAATCATCTCTACAATTTGGCCAGAAGGTAATGGCGGATAGTAAACCCGTGATTCAACATATCGTGGATATTAGAAATTTGGGAGGAATGGGAACGTACTTAGGTCTTCTGAAAACATTGGAGGTTCTAAAATGAAAGTTTTTCCATTTGTTGGGGACAAACTGCAGGCAAGAATAGTCAATTCCACTTCACGGTTCCTTTCGAAATCGGGAAAGGAAATCTTGATCAAAACGGTTCTTACGGCCTTGCCAACCTATGTCATGACTTGTTATAGGTTACCCAAGGCAGTGATAATGAAAGTGAATTTGACTAAATAAAACTTCTAATGGGAAAATTCGGAATCATCTAGTGGAATACATTGGAAAAAAATGGCAGGATTTATGTAAACCGAAGTCTGAAGGAGGACTAGGGTTCCGAATTCTAGAGGATTTTAACACAGCTCTCCTAGCTAAACATCATTGGCGACTGCTCGAGTTCCCAGATTCACTTTTGGCTAAAGTTTTGAAGGGGAGATATTATAAAGATTAGTGTCTGCTGAAGACAACATTGAAAGCGTCTCCTTCTTATGGATGGAGAAGTATTGTTTCAGACCGATCATTGATTTCTAAAGGTATCATTAGAAAAATTGGAGATGGTAAGCAGATCAAGGTGTGGAAGGGCCCATGCATTCCATATATTATTTTGCGGCCAACGTACTTCTCGGGTCTGTATTTATCTCCAGATTTGACTGTAGATTAATTCATTACCAAAGATCCGGTAAATGGAAAAAAAATTATATTTCATCAGTATTTCAATCAGAGAGATGCTCAACTGATCCTGGTTATGCATATTCTAAGAAGGAAACGTTTGGATTATTGGGGGTGGCATTATATGAAGACAGGGAGATATACTGTCAAATCAAGCTATAAGAGCCGAGAACTCGATCTGTGGCTAGAAAAGAGACAAATTGGTCTATCTTTTGTAGCTTTATATAGTACGATTGGGCAATTAAATTGCCCTAATAAAATTAAATATTTTATTAGGCAAACCTTATCAGGATGTACTCTAGTAAATCATAGCCTCGTCCAATGTGGTTTTGGCAGTGATTCTAGATGTATACGTTGTGATGCGGAACATGAGACTATTAACCATGTACTATTTTGATGTCCACTGTCAGTCCAGGTTTAGGCATTATATGGCATTCCTTCTGCACTGGGGTGTTTCCTGGAAAATTAAAGTGGTATAATCTTGATTATATGTTCTGGCGGATTCCAAGCCAAGATAACACATAAATTTTTCCATGGATTATTTGGAAAGCACAAAATGTTTTCTTCTTTTTGAACCAAGATTTAGATCCCCGATTGATTCTGAAAAAGGCATTATCAGACTATAAAGAATGGTATGAGGCTAGAATAGACCATAAGGCTTTTAAAGGCCTCTTAGTGTCTAAGTCTGACATGTTCAAGTCAGCATCGATTTTCCCTACCACAACTAATCTCAGTTTCACATGATAGAAATATTTCTGTAAACACTTCCTAGAAGGTCACCGACCAACATTCGGGTTTAGGTTGGGTTTGTTTTTCATATTTAGTGGAAGGAGAAACTTCGGGAGCGAAACGAGATCACAAGAGTCTTTTTGTCCTGCACGCAGAAGTGGAAGCAGTTATCTGGGCAATGGGATCTTTACTAGAGGTTCAATTCCCAGAGGTGGAGGTCTCGACAGATTTTGAGACGGTGATGCAAATTATACATCGTCGAGACGAGCGGCCAACTTTCCTTCCATATGAAGAGGAGTTTTAGAGGCTAAGTTCTTTATTTACAAATTTCTCATTATTTGTTATTCCTAAATCTCTGAATCATAAAGCAAACACTCTCACCCACCATTTTTGATTGTCTGTTTAATGACTTTTTGATGTAAGATCTCTGTTGGAGACTTTGTGTATAATATTTTGCCTTTGACAAACAAAACTAATAATTATCGATAAATAAAAATTATTATATGATTAACCACAATGCAAGACATAAATTTCAACATTTTTCCTATGGATTTTGATGTGGTTGATACCGAAAATGATGAGTCTTGCGAATCGTTTTTTAGACAACTCAATCGTGCCATTCCTGATGATCAAGAATTCACCATTATTTCATATATACATAGATCAATAGCCAAAATAATAAAAAAGTGTATACACTCACCGCTCGGGGGATTTGTACTTACAATCTACGGAAAAACATTTTGTTCAGTTTCTAAGAACGATAGTCCTTTAAACTGTTTAAGAAAGATGCAACTGCATATAGGCTTAAAAAGTTTAATGCCATCTTCAACCAAATATAGAGAGTAGATCCAAGGCTATATAAGTATTTGCTAAGCGCAGATAATTTTTGCGGAGTCGTGTACATTTCCCTAAAAATAGATAAAACTTCAACACTTCAAACATAGCAGAATCTATCAATCATGCGTTAGCTGAAGCGAGAATTTTACCCATTGTGCAGCTTATAGATGCCATTAGGGTAATTTTTACAAAGTGGTTCATGAAGAGGAGGGCAAAGGAAGGGGCAACAACGACTATTTTCAGTACAACAATTGGAAAACTTGTAAATGGTTTGGCTTCGTAAAGTTTACTGGAGTTACAAATTTCTTAAGACAAAGTTTGGTAGATTTAGGATAAATATGTAGGGAATTTTTGAAGAGCTTAGTTGATCATGGATAACCATGTAGGGGAATTTGGAAGAGTTTAGTAGATCTTGGATAACAATGTAGTGGAGTTTGGAAGAGTTTAGTAGATCTTGGATTACTATGTAGTGGAGCTACAAATGCTTTAAGACAATTTATGGAAGAGGTTGGTGAATTAGGATAACTTTGTAGTGGAGTTTATAGCAAATTTTATTTTCCGGTATTTTTTATGTCCATGCATAATAGACTTCTCAAAGCCATACAATACAACATGCAAGACATAGATGAGCATCAAATTGTTGTCACATGCTCGACATATCCACATTTGGTGAATCTGACAGAGAAAATGTTTTATTGCAAACACTTTAACGTGAATAAAATACCTTGTGTGCATGCCTTAGCTATAGCAGAAGCATGACGGTGTTCGAAGACCGACCTCACACATCCTTACTACTATACAAGTTACTCGTACCATGTGTACGCGAAATATATGATGCCAAGAGATGCACCACTTCCAATACCTGAAGAAACCTCCTGTTGTACACAACAAACCTGGTAGGCCAAATAACTTACGTTTAAAAGTTTGTTTGGGTACTCACTAGAGACAAAACGCCGAATGAAAGTGACAACATATTCTAGATGTAAAGATGTTGGATATAATGTCCCAACATGTGGAGCAGATGTCCAATTTTGAACTCGTAAATTTTGTTGGGTTTCCAACTTGTTGTATCCTAGCTTTATCTAACTCTACAAAAGATCTACTAACATCTACTTTATTATTTATAAAATACACCAAACTCTACTGTAAGTCAATTATAATATATCATGTTATGTGTAAGGTACAAGTCAACCATACAACATGTCCAAATCTACCAATCTCTTCTATGTTATGCCTTAGCTACACTATACTAAAATCTACAGTGGTGTTCTAACCGGAGTCACCTAATTGTTGAATAAGGAAATCTAATAAGATATGTTCTTGTAATGAAGGAGCCAAATTTTTTTTATTAACTTATTTCGTTTATTACAAAATAATATTAATACTCTCATAGGACCATCATCTAGGTCCAAAAAATATTGGTCATTCGGGAGTATTTGTTAACAAAAAGTAAGAGTTTTGCTACTAATTTCATATACAAATTCTACCATACTACCAAATAATATACCTAACTCTACCAAACCAAAAGCAACCCTTGTGACCCTGTAATCAATACTCCCTTCTCAATTTTATCCCCATGCGGGTTGGGATCAGTTGATGAAATTGTTTCTAGTAGTGGAAGCTCATCCATGACGTCAATACTGAATTTCATGCGTGTAAAATGGACAAACTTATCTTCTACACCCTTCAATCTGCATCCTATAACTAAACACTCAAGAAACTTTAGCGTATACATGCCACAGTCACCGAACGGGATGTTCAATGGGGTCAACTTCACTTTACAGGTATTGTAAGCTTTCACACTAATATGTTTCTTCATCTCCTTTGGTGAAACTCTTAACGAGATATGGAATCATTTTCTTGTATGACTTGCTTGCATGAATAAACGTAAGCAAGATTTACCATTATCTACTACTGTCTAGCAAGATCTATCATATATCTACCGTAGTCTACTAAACTCAACCTGACTATACATAATATTCTACTAAAATCTACCAACCAAATTCAACCAATCTATGCATAGTCTACCAACATTTACCTCACTAAATTAATCAGATCATCATATGCCACTTCTGAGAAGGTGGAATCGTAGATTTTAATGTACTGCTTAAGTAAATCAATCTCCAATGTTACCAAGTGGACGTTCTTAATGTTATGAGCAACGTACAAAGTGCCAACATCTTGAAACCACTGCTTGTTCGTTGGACACTATAGTGGGGCTTTTCCTGTGTATATTTGGTGAAATTAACCATCAAATATATACTTATTCTCGTTTCCTATGAAGGCCTTGTGTTGGGCACACCAACAATCACATAGCCCAAGATCAAGGAAAGCAATCCTATTACTCTTATACGGAGATGGAGTATGCATACTTCTTCAATGGAACATGTTCATATTGTTTGACATATGTTGTAAAAAAGGGTAACACAATATTAAGTCAATCAAAGTCTACCAAGTTTAGATAAGTAAACTTCAAGGAATTTCTGAGATCTATGAACCATCAATATTGTTATAATGGCCACAAGCTACTAGGCATGAGAAACTGAAGCTTGAACACAGCTAAATGAGTGACGGCATCAATCAAGTTATCCCTGAAAATTTAGGTAATCATCCCACAACAAAAATGTACTGATTGCTAACTCAGAAAACATTTTAATGGGCTTACATCTCGAACCTGATAAAGTTACAAAGCAAAACTACTTTGAATTTATTGGTCTAAATAGATTGTATGAGTTAGGCGCTACCTCATCCTCTATAAAATGCTTAACAAAGAACTTATTTTGAACGAGGATTTATGTATTGGAAAGAAAACGTTATTGTATCTGTAGGAAACAAAAAAATAGTTACCTCTAACATGGTCAGTTCAAGATCCACCAAAGTCCACTAAAGTATGTCCCACATCCCCCACACTCCACTAAACTCCTCCAAAGTCTACCCAGGTTATACCTCCACCAAACTACACAACATAGTCTATAAAGGTTTAGTTGATTTGGGAAGCATGTCCTCCATATAGATCATTTTGTTGCCTTTACCGGCTTTGATATTTTTGTACAAAATTTGACAATTATCTTCGTTGAGAGTGATGATGGCGAGCAGGGACTGATATAGAGTTAACTCGACATCCACAATAGGAGTTTGCTCTGTAGTTTTTAGGTTACTAACCTTATGGTTCCTAGTAGGTGGTAGTGGTGGGGAAAAAATATGCGAGTTTGGCTGCTCCCCAAAGATTTGTTCATTACTAAAAGAAAAACGTAAAAGAGTTAGTTTACCAAACTTCACAAACCTTTACCATATGAAACTCTAGGTCTCTAGAAAATGGTAGCAGTGAGAAGAAAGGTTTTGAGGTTGCATGCTCCTCAGAGATCCATTCTTTATTAACAAAAAAACATAAAAGAGTTAGTTTACCAAACTCCACCAACCTCTTCCAATGAACTATCATACTAACCTCTAGGTCTTTAGAAAGTGGTAATGGTGGGGATAAAGGTTTTGAGGTTGTCTGCTACTCAAAGATCTTTTCCTTCAGAAAAAACGTAGAAGATTTAGTTTACCAAACTCCACTAACCTTTACCAATGAAATACCATACTAACCTCTAGGTCTCGAGAAAGTGGTAATGGTGGGGACAAAGTTTTTGAGGTTGTCTGCTCCTTAGAGATCCTTTTCTTTTGGAAAGAAAAATGTAACATAGTTAATCTAGCAAAGTCCATGAACCTCTACCATTAAAGTACCATACTAACATCTATTATCTAGAAATTGGTATTGTTTGGGAAAAAAAGATTGAGGTTGGATGCTCCTCGGAGATTCTTTTCTTGTAGAATGAAAAATGTAAACGAGTTAGTATAGTAACTCCACCAACCTCCAGCATATCCTACTCATAAAAATATAGCTTTGTCAAAGAACTACCACATTCAAAATAAAACAATAGAAGCAATACAACAAACAAAGATCAATTAAACATTATTCATGTCTATAACACATTATAAACAAAGTCCACCAAACTCTGCAACAGAGTTTACATAGTCCAACCAAACTCAGTCACAGAGTTTACAATGTCTACCACACAAATCCAATTAAATATAACATAATTAGATATTCGATACGGCTCAGTCATAATCAAGTATACTCTTACGTATCGATTTATCACCAGCTAAGGTGTCAACACCATCACCTTTTTCATCAATCCCATCAACTGAATGGGTACCATCGCCTTCTTGGGTCTTACTTCCACGACACTCACTTTTATCTACAGTAGACTTCTTAGTTCCAAGGCCATCACCACCTCTGGTGGTTTTGTTTCCAACACCTTAAAGAGGCGTTGATTGATCAATTTCTGTTGTGACATATCTTCCTCAATCCTACGAAGCCGATAATTTTTCACTGCATTGTCTACTCTTTTTTCCTCTATTCTCACAAGTCGTTCAGATGTGTTTAGTTGATCATATCTCATCACATCGAACGCCTCCTTCATGGACTGCAACACTTTAAACATCATATTTTTCTCCTCCCCTTGCTTTTGTGCCTCAAACTCCTTTCACCATTGGTTCTCCCACTTTTCCTTCTCTTTTTCTTTGGATGGCTTCTTAAAGTCGGCCAAAGCAAACTGGGTTATAACTCAAGATTTTCCTTCTCATTTTCCTTTGGACTTTCATGAGGCTTTTTCTTTTCAATCGACTTCCTTTTCCTTGGATCTTTCTTCTTCTCTAGCTCCTTCAAATTTGACTTTGATTTCTTGGCGCTTCGCAACTTAGGATGCTGCTCATCAGCCTTCCTCTTTGTAAAAGTCGTGGTATCCCAAAACTTCACATCTAATGTCCCAACAAGTATATTTTGGATCATTCTATCAACTTTGGGATCCTCAACATATCTAGGCCAAGCATGGTAGATTTCTTCGTAAGACTTTCAAAGAAGGTGCATCACATGAACCAACAAATGAACAAAACAAAGTCAGTTATCAAAGGCATACGAGATCAACCAAACTTTACTACGCTAAATATTAAATATACCAAAGTCTATCAAGCGATATATAAAATCCGCCAAACAAAGTATAAAGTCCATTAACCTCTAACTAAAATTGCTAAGTGAGATCATAACTATACCAACTAAAATAACCCAAAATCTGCTAAGCTAGATAATAGCTATGCCAACCAAAATAACCAAACTCTACCAAAATCTATTGAGCTAGATAATAGCTCTCCCAACCAAAATAACAAAACTCTACCAAAATCTGTTGAGCTACATCCAAGCTTTGCCAACGTATTCATAGAATCAACTAAACTCTACCAAGTCCAAAGCTTACCTTTTTGTAGACGGTTGTCTTCTTATCAAATTCGATGACATCCTCAATATCTAAACCACGAGAAGTGCATGACACCCACTACATAAGAGGAATCTGGCTGTCTCTTTTTCGTCCACACATTGCTCCTAGATGTAGGATATACTCAAATGCCCTTATTGGAAGCACATGCACAAAGCCATGTAGAGTGTACATTGAAGCTTGTTGTGATGATAAAGGGAGCGATCCAATTAGGGAATCAAATGCTACTCTGCCCCAAGGATACCTCTCAAATATGTCCGATCCATCACCAATTTCTCATGGTATATTGGGATCCTAATATTAATGTGTAAATTAAAATAGCTTCATAAAGCACCACGCGCAACCCCACCATCTTCCTCTTCTCAAGCGACCAATGATTGCATTCCTTTAATATTACGTCAAGCTAAGCCCAGTTCGAACCATCACCGTAGGTTAAACCTATCTCTCTCCATAAATCTCCTGCAGGTAAGTTTGCATCATTAAGATTAGGCAATCGATAATTGAGTTGTGTGATATGTTGAAACTCATGCAAATAAAATTTTATTGGACGACCATCAGCCAACACTCAGAGCTTATGTTTCTTAGCTGTCTGAAGCATATTCCCGAATAGGTGTTGCACATGATTTCTTGCCCATGTGAACCCTATGCCAACAAACTTTAGTAAAATACCAAGTTGGGAATTCCTATCTGTATCATCGAATGCATCAGCGCCAATAATACAACCACCATTGTAATATTCATAATTGTAGAACAACTGTTAGAATTTCGATCGAACAAGTATTGGCATTCTGTCAGCATTTCCCCTGCGGTCAGTGATAGTTAGGAAAGGAAGAAAGAAAAGGTGATACACGAGAAGGGCCCTATCCCGGCGTTTTAGTCGGATTCAGGCGTTATCTAGTAAGCTTTTAGTCGGTCCTGATCGGTTACCATGACTCAAGCACTTGTTGCGAGAGGGATTGGCTGTCTTGTTCAGTTTTGTTTTAGTATTTCTATTTATGCCCTTCGATCCTCATACCATACTGAGCTGCATAGCTCCACTCCAAGACTTGTAGTTGAGCCTATTACTAACCTCACTCAGACTGAGCCACATTGAACGATCCCACTACATCAGGACCCTTTCTACGTTGCACAAAAGCCATTACTTTACGTTCAGCTAGCACTAAAAATGGGAAATGCCCTACCTTTGAGTGCGGTTTGAACTATTTGATTTACGTAGCAAGGCGCGGCAGCCCTGACCCTGCGAAGAAGAGCTTAATAGTGGTTAATGCTTTTGTTTATCAGCTGGAGCTTTCCTCTTGAAACTACCCTATGAGGATACTTCTCCTCCTCTGCCATAATTTTGAAAAGAATAAAATAGTTTAAAACAAATTTGTCAACACTCTACCACTCTAAACTCACACTACCAAACTCTATCAAACTATAAACTACGTTTACTAAACTCTACCAACCATTAATTAACTCCACTAATATTTGTCATGCTATAAGCTAACTCGATCATGCTTTACCAACCAGTAAAGTAACTCTATCAAGAAAAAAAATGTAGCGCCTAGACTCTGCGAACAAAGTACACATTAATCTACCAACCTATAGCCAAAGTGCACCTAAATCTACCAAACTACCATTAAACCCTCCGAAAAAGACGAAGAAAAAGAAGAAGACAAACTCAAAAAAAATCTACTAAACTATACCACACTACCAACTAATAATCGAGACAAATCCCAAAAATTCCCCAAAATCTACCAAATTACAAACTAAGAATCAAAATAAACCTAGAAAATCTAAACCCAAAAACTTCTCATACAACATGTACTCTCTCTCTTTT
>JAKUCM010003147.1:0-29400 GCA_023374145.1 Lepidium sativum
GAGAGAGAATTTTGATTTGATATGTTAATTATCATAATTTTAATTTTTTTTAATACTTATGGATAATTATATTGCATATTATTTTATACTTTCTGAAATTGATTTGCATATTTTAGAGGTAAAAGGATTTTTCTCTTTTTGGAAAAAACTAAGAACGAGTTGAATATATATTTTTGCACAAATCCCTAAAAAGAAGTTTTATTTTTTCTTCGGGCACAAGCGATGATGCTACAATTAGCAATAGCGTCATCGGAATCTAGCTATAATAATTGCATGAATAATAAAAAGGTATAGATGATAAAATTGACATAGTCAAAATGAAAGAAAGACATAAAATTCTGTATCCCTTGATGGCCACAACCTTCACACGTAGATGGGATCCAAACATACACAACATCCAGCTATTTACCCGCAACTGTTAAGTTCGGTCTCCACCATGAGCTTAGTCATTTTGGTACTCGGAAGTGTTTAAGTAAATGATCACCCCCAAATAGAGCAAAAATCTGGTAGAACTAAACTAAATTGTATAGTACTTTGTGTCTTACATGGTTTGGAATCGCTACTTAAGGCGTGTTATCTTCCAAATAAATTGAAATTTTGCTTAATAGAGATTTTGTGGTGTAGGATTCATCTTTGCAACTAGCGCGTACCACTTAAATTCATCATTTGGAAAGGTAATAAATTATAGCTCTGGTTTAAATGTCTTTATATGTTATTGATAGTGGCCGATCTACAGTCAAACTTCACTCTCTAGAATAGAGTTGTGCTTATGGTGTTGAGAAAAAGACCACCAAATTTTAAAAATTTAGAAGGCTACATTTTAAAATAAAATTTATTAGGGACAGTTTATATATGATGTTTACAAATGGATTTCATTGGTTTGGTTATAATATTAATAGAGAGTGAATTGGTAAGAGAATAATTATGTCTTTAAAATTTATGTGTTTTTGTTTTTTATCAACATATAAAAAAGGCCTCACTTTTTAAGTTTGTTTTGAGTCTTATTATGTCTAAGCACGGCATTATCCTATAATTCTTTTTATTCTTCTATTTGTATCGAGTAGCAATAGAACTATGATGCATGAGAACTTATAAAGTAAACAGTATCACTGCTCCATATGATCTCTGTCTGATTTGAATGTTAAAAGGAATCAAAGTTTTGTTTAGAATAAAAAGATTTTGTAAACCAACATTTTGTGTGAGTTTTTAACATATATCACGTAAAATTAAACAAAAATTGTATAGGTAAATTTTTTATCCAGTATACAAATAGTAAATTTATAGAACACCAATGTGAACTTATGTAGGATCTAGTTTGATTTATGTAGATGATGCATATTCGTCCCGCTATATATGGTGTTCTTGATCTTTCAAAATTAGATATTTCATATGATGTGAAAGTGTTAATAGACTTTTCGTATCTGTAAAATTAGAAGGCTTTATCCAAATTATTTTATTATTTAAAGAAACATTTGTACCAGCAAACTTGTATTACTCAGAATTAAGAAAGACATTTTCTTAAGTTACATACATACTTACTAATTTTTTAATTTTGATTTTCCATAATCTAACATTCCTGGCTTAAAATTTAATTTTTTTTCTAAGAATTTCTTTGCTCTTTTATGGGTTTTGATTGATAAATATTAATCCTTTTAGTTTCATATGTTCTTGCTTAACTAACTCTTCTTCTTTCTTCTTTGTCTAAGTTAATTCGGAGATCCAGAGTATATCCAAACATAATCTGATTCACTAAGTCAAAAACGAGTTGTGGGTTTCTGAGTCAAAAATGCAAAACAGAGAAGATGATTCACAAAGGTTGTCGAGTTAACAAATAAAATATATGTTAATAGACTATATATTTATTAGCAGATAAAATAAGTGGTAACTTATCATATATTTCTTTTTTCTTATGTGACGTTTGATTGATAAAGATTAGTATTTTTAGTTTCATGTTCACAACCTGAGTAAATTCAAACAGAATCTGACTCACTAAATCAAAAACGACTTGTGGATCTCTGTTGTGCTTGACCCTCGCGACATACCTTCACATGAAACGTAGAAGATGGTTCACAAAAATTGTTAAGTTAGCAGATTAATTTTTTTTAACGGATCATATATATATATATGTTAAGAAGTAGTATATTAGTTAGCAGATAAATAAGTGTTAGCGGACAATGTAATTGTTAATTAAGAGTCAACTAAGCCTATAAAACTCTTATTCACAATAATGGCCGCGTTATCGTTAGCCTCAAGTAGAATTTGTGAATGTCCGCCAACCTATTGAATGCGCCCTCTCGTAGCTCTAGTCACCAACATCATTGTACTAGCCCTATTTGCGGCCAACCTTATTGAATTGATGAAGAAACATGTTTGAAACTTAGTTAAACGTTTGTATTTGTTATATGTTTAAACATTTTTGCTCCAAATATCTCACTAAAGGCACATGTATTTGATGGATAACTAAATATTTAATCGAAAAAGCCTCTCAATGAAAACACTTTAGATATTCAGAGCCATCTCCTGCATGGAATGGTCTATTTGAACGGATTAACTATTCTTTTATCTGATAATTATCTAGTTATCAATTAAATAATTTGTTAACTACTTATTTAAACCTCCTAAATAGTTATCATCATTATTACATTAGTTATCATTAAACGTTTATAATATAAGATAACTATTATTTTATCCAATATTTAATAAATTATCAGTTAGCTTATCCATTATAATGTTATTATCTTTGCCACTTATAATCGAGCGTGTCCACGACATCCCCCAAGTGTAATATATTCCACTCCTTATCAAAAACCATGCTGAGATAAATTTGAAAGGATGCTCGTGCATCGAGATGAATAATCTTGACTACCATTACAAAAGGTTGTTCTCTGTGGCACCTACAAACTTATTATCTCTTTAGCAGGCAGTTCATGATTAAGAAAACAAAACATATCTCATTTATTTATTTTGGGTGCCTACAAACATCTTTAATTAAAAAATTTGTATATGTTATACTTTAATAAAAATTATATGAGTATCATTAACCTCTAACTATTTTTTTATCCAGTAATATAAATTTTTTAACCGTTAACTATTCTTTTATTTAATACTTATCTAGTTATCACTTGAATTGTTTGTTACCTACTCATTTAAATCTCCAAAATAGTTACAATCATTATTACAGTTATTTGTCATTTAATTTATACTATATCTAATTACTATTATTTTATTCAATTATCAATTAACTTATTTATTTACTACTAATTTATACTCTCATGATAGTTACTATCATTATTTGCGTTTTATATTACCGGACCACTAAACTTGAATTGTTAAATATGTTAAAATTGTTTGTCACTTAACTAATACTAAATGTTATAATGAAAACTGGTTTTAACTTTGAACAAAGAGTTATATATGTATTACAATTTCTAATCTTAAGCATTTTTTTCCGGTAGAAATATATACCCGATAGCTATTATGTTATCCAATATTTATCTAATTATTTGTTAACTACTGAGTTTGCTATGCTGAGATTAGGGTGCAACTCAATCACTAAATCTGAGTTATATTACATATGATATAATTATTTAGTATTTCAATTTTCACTATATCAGATGATAAAAAAATATTCTAACCTTAAACAAAAAACATTTTTCTCTTTTTCTTTCAGTTGGGTGTTAATAATATTAATTGACATGATATTAAAGATGTAAACATAGTAAAATATTTATTTGTAAGGCCACCAACACATCAATTGTAGATGGAGATTCAAAGTATATCGACAATGATTTTTTTTTGTTTTTTCTAAATAGCAAGTTAGAGTCTTTTTATTTTTTTAAAGGCAATTTAGTATAAACACAAATATGACTCACTGTGCCCCATTGTTAATTACCTAATTTTAACAAACGAATATCATTTACTCGATTAATATTTTGAAAACATGTTATTACCTTAATCTATCCTTTATAGAATTCTATATGTAAGCATTTTTGTCATCGTATACTTTATCTGTTTATTAATATGTAAGTGTTTTTTTTCTTTTTTCATAAAGAATTGTAAAGGACCTACTTTTTCCAATATATTATAATGGTTAAACGATCTGGATCTTCCAAAAGAGTTTCATATAACATTAGTTCCACCCTACACTTTTGCTTCTTTTACATTCCTTTATCCTAATTTGAGGGTTTAAATCTCCCCTGATTAAACTTTAAAAGCTATTTCCCACGATTGAAAATTATGGTTCAAATCAAGTAAATCATTAATAAACCAATTTTACGCTAAACATAACCATTCTCTTGAATCAAATCTCTAAGAAAACTCAATTCATTAGATATCCCCAATTTGTGTAGAATTAAACCTTAATTTTAAAGATTGATCAAAGGAGAACAAATTTAGAAGTAAAATTTGAAGGTTTGGTTGGTGATTTATTTTGGTTTTGATTGGTTGAGTATTGTTTCCTATTTATAAGATATAGTTTCTAAATGTTTTTAATTTTTTGATTTGTGATGTTTCGGGTCAAAAAATGAGGTTTGAAGCTTTAAACTGATGCAATGGTGTTCTCCTTTAAACAAAACAATATTAGTAAAACTTTTGGAGGATTTTGGTATGAATCTAGATTTTGTTAGACTATTTAGACAATTCTAATTTTATATAATATATTTTATTTTAGATTGGATTTATTTCTGTTTTATAAGTTACTTTTATATATTAACAAGTATATTATGGAGTTTGTTTTTATGATATTTTAACTACTATTTAAGTTTAAATTATTAGATAAATTTATCAGAAAAATGTAATTAAGTGGTTTCATGAGGAACACTATTATTTATTTTTCTTACTAAACTAATACTTTAAATTCAGTCAGATTTCTTTTCTACTATTTTATTTTAATTTGTTCGACCAACTTTCATTAAAAATAAAAATTCAACCACATTCTATATTCAACTAGATTAGTTGATTCAATTCTTACTATTTAAACCTTTAGTATATACGACTAGTGGATATTAATTTTGCAAGTTAAAAGTTCAAAATGGTCCTAATTTTGACTAGAATGAGTGTCGGTTGAGGCATTGTCCACCTTCACAATATCAATTTCCAAATATTATTAGTATGAAAAATGAACCGGAAGGTAGAAACTCAATCCGGTTCACGTAAACCAAATCTGGTCAAATTCGTGGCTAGTATTCAGTAGACGTCACTGTCATGTTACTTTATATATCTCGTACGGACAAGAGCCAGTATAAAGCACTCAATAATTTATAAAGTCATAAAGCCTATAAATATTGCCTCCCTACTTGATACCATTTTCAACATTTCACAAGTTTACAACAAACACATATATCAAAGAGATCAATTAATTGTTACAAGCAACACCTCAGCAACATCATGGAGGAGCTAAACAAGAACAAAATCAGTGAAGAAGAAAAACAACTTCATGGGACACGAAGTCGACCAAAGGGAGGATTGATTACCATGCCCTTCATCTTCGGTATGTATAAGATTATTATTTGTGGTTTTGTGAATGAAAAGTATGAATATAATTAATGATAAATTCATCAGCGAACGAGATATGTGAAAAATTAGCGGTGGTTGGGTTTCACGCAAACATGATAAGCTATTTAACAACACAGCTTCACTTACCCTTAACCAAAGCGGCCAACACTCTCACAAACTTCGCTGGACTTCAAGTCTAACTCCTCTTCTCGGTGCTTTTATCGCCGACTCTTTCGCCGGTCGCTTCTGGACCATCACTGCCGCTTCCATCATATACCAGATCGTACGTTTATATAGTACCTTGTTCAAATTATTCTCTTAATGAGTCTCTGGACCATTGGCTCAGTTTCTTCGGACTTAGTCTAACCAGATATATGTAAACAGGGGATGACGTTGCTTACGATATCAGCAGTAGTGCCGACGCTAAGGCCACCACCATGTAAAGGAGAAGAAGTGTGTATAGTAGCAGACACAGCACAACTTAGTATCTTGTACATAGCTCTTCTTCTTGGAGCTCTCGGGTCGGGTGGGATCCGACCCTGTGTTGTTGCCTTTGGTGCTGATCAGTTTGACGAGTCGGATCCTAACCAAACCACCAAAACCTGGAAATACTTCAACTGGTATATATTTTTATACCTTCATGTGTACACATAAATAATTTATTAATTAATCCTTTTATAACATTCCTCATACTTTTATTATTGGCTTTAGTGGGATTATAAAACATTTGATTTAGTACTAGTCCCTAACATGTTTCAATCATATTATCCCTATATCTTGTCTTAACCCTACAAAAATATATAGCTAACCTGACTTTTGTGATTACAACTACTCCTAAATAAAAAACTGTAGTTTTTACTTCAAATTAAGCCTTTTTGTATTAAAAATTTTTCTTGGCGTCTTGAGACCAATAGTAATGTGCAAGTGTGTAAAAATAAGAAACTTGATATATATTATAATTCTAAATCCGTGACTGTTTTCTATTTTAAGCCAAAGTATAATCATCTAGATAGCTAACGTCATTTTTACATAATATGCATGTGTTTAATGGGATTAGAAGCTTCGGTTGTTAATTATTCTTCAGAATATAACTAACTTATTTTTTGGTGTCGACAATTAGATCCATAAAATCTAATTCATATATTAAATCTCACTTTTAAAAGTTTTTGTATAACATATAGTCAAGAGAAGTCGAATTCTTAATTAATACTAAAATTATTAAATGGATTATCCTATTAACACTTCCATTTGTCGGAATAGTTTATCTTTGAATTATCAGTAATTAATTATACTTATTATAGCCTGAAATCATAAACATTTTGGTTAATGGATATGAAAAATAGGTACTACTTTTGTATGGGTGCAGCAGTATTAGTGGCGGTGACGGTTCTCGTATACATCCAAGATAACGTTGGGTGGGGTCTAGGTTTGGGCATCCCGACAGTGGCTATGTTCTTATCCGTTATTGCTTTTGTCGGCGGTTTCAATCTTTACCGTCATTTGCATCCAGCGGGTAGTCCGTTTACCCGGTTGATCCAAGTCGGAGTCGCAGCTTTCCGCAAAAGAAAATTGAGAATGGTTTCTGATCCTTCTCTTCGCTATTTCAATGATGAAACTGATGCTCCTATCTCTTTGGATGGCAAACTCACTCACACCAAACACATGAGGTAACTTTTCTATTCTCTTCTCTAATTTGTGGATGAATATTTACAGTATAAAAAAAGCAACCTCAATATGAATGATTTTAAAATCATTTATTTACACATGATGTAATTGTTTTGACACTCTATCCAGATAGTCACGAGAATACGTAATAGAATCTGAATCTTTAACTAAAATAGAATATAAGTTTGTCGTCAATAAGACCTGAGATCTTAAATCACTAGAGTAAATCGTACAACAACTTGTCCACTGGCCTAGGTGGAATCAGAAAAGTTAATAGTCCAACAAATTAAATATATCCAAAAACTTACATCATCATAATTGTAATCGGTGATTCATCGACAAAGTAAAGGAAATTCCAAAAGCAAGAAGACACATCAAAGTTGTCATTTTTTGGACTATGACCCATTTTGAAAATATAATTCTGTAAATAGTTATATGTATAGAATTTGGAATATATGACCTTTTGTGTGGATAAAGTTGGTTTATAATTTTGTTATTGTACATTTGCAAAATATCTACAATTTTACAGAGATTTTGTGCATTTTTTTCCTTTAAAATTTCATGTTGGGTTTTTCTGTGACATGCGATATAAATCCACTTTTTTGTTAACGTGTATTTACATCCTTTTGATATTAAAAAGGAAAAGAAAAAAAATTGAGATTGACAATTAAGGCAAGGGCATAATATACGAAACCTGAATTCGAATCCGAACCTGATCTAAAATAACCGAACTCAAACCGAATCGAAATCTATAAAATACCGGAACGACTTTTATATTATGAAAGTACAGATATCTGAACTCAATCAGATAAAACCCAAAATCCGAACGGGTATCCGAAATACCCAAAATACATAATATATTTACACAAATATTCACATATATACTTATACTTACACAAATATTCAAAATTATAATTACAAATCTAAATAAACTAGTTAATTTATAATCAATATAACAAAATAAAACTATAAATATTAAACATTTTAATAAGTTATAATTTTTAAAGTTGTTTTTTGAAAATATTTGGATTAAGAAATTAATTTAAAAATTCAGATAGCTGAACCCAATCCGAATCCAAACCGAAATTTAGTATCCGAACCCGACTCGAATACGACCCACACTTGCGATAATATCCGAACAAATCTTATATAGGCAAATCGAAAATACCAAAAACATGAAAGAGCCGACCCAATTGGGTTCAGGTACCCGAATGCTCAGAACTATTGACAATAATCACTAGTCCTTTAAGTTAAATTTGAATCAAAGTAGGCATGGGCATTTGGGTAACCGGATCCAATCGGGTTGGGTATTTTGAGTTTCAGGTATTTTGGGTTTGCCTATATAAGACTTGTTCGGGTATTTTTGCAAGTTCGGGTCGGGTTCGGATCGTAAATTTTGGTTTGGATTCTGATCGGCTTCGGCTATCCAAATTTTTAAATTAATTTCTTTATCAAAATATTTTCAAAAACAGCCTTAAAATTATAACTTATTAAAATGTTTGATATTTATAGTTTTATTTTGTTATATTGATTATAAATTGACTAATTTATTTAGATTTGTAATTATAATTTTAAATATTTGTGTAAGTATAAGTATATATATATGTGTAAATATATTATATACTTCAGGTATTTCGGGTACTCATTCGGGTTTCGAGTTCTATCCGATCGGGATCGGGTATCCGTACTTTCGTAATGTAAAACTCGTTCGTGTATTTTTGGTTTGGTTCGAGTTCAAGTATTTTGGATCGAGTTCAGATTCGAGTTTGAGTATTTTGGATTAGGTTCGGATTCGGGTTCGGATTTCGAATATTATGTCCAGACCTAAATCAAACTATAAATCATTTTATCTACCTAATGATGACTTTTCTATGTCACTTTATTTTTGTCTTCCTAAAATTTTTAAAATCTAAACATTGTAAATTGCATATCATATAAATAACTAACTCTACTCTTGCATGTAGTTTCTTAGACAAGGCATCAATAATAACAGAGCAAGACAATGCCAAACCGGACCAAATCCTAAACCTATGGAGGCTAAGTATAATTCATCAGATCGAAGAACTCAAATCAGTGATCTGAATAGGTCCAATTGGAGCATCCGAGATTCTTCTCATCACAGCCTACGCTCAATAAGGAACATTCTCTCTACAACAAGCCAAAACCATGAATCGTCACTTAACAAAGTCATTCCAAATCTCACCCGGTTCAATGTCCGTCTTCACAACCATCGCCATGCTAAGCACAATCATTTTTTACGACCGAATATTCGTTAAGCTCGCCCGTAAAGTCACTGGACTCGAAAGAGGCATCACTTTCCTCCACCGTATGGGAATTGGATTTGTTATCTCGATCATTGCCACATTCGTCGCTGGATTCATTGAGATCAAACGTAAAAGTGTCGTGATCGAACATGGACTCTTGGATAAACCTCACACAATTGCTCCAATCTCGTTTCTTTGGTTGATTCCTCAGTACGGCCTTCATGGAGTCGCTGAGGCTTTTATGTCGATCGGACATTTGGAGTTTTTCTACGATCAGGTAATGAAAACATTTTATAAAGCCACTTAAACAAATATTAGGACTTTAACTAACAACTTCTCTAATCGAATAACCAAAAATTTCAGGCCCCAGAGAGTATGAGGAGCACAGCGACAACGCTATTCTGGATGGCGATTTCGATCGGAAACTATGTGAGTACTTTGCTAGTGACATTGGTTCACAAATTCAGTGCTAAATCGGATGGGAGCAATTGGTTACCAGATAACAATTTGAACCGAGGGAAGCTTAAGTATTTTTATTAGGTAATCATTGTGTTACAAGTTGTGAATTTCGTAAATTATCTATATTGCGCCAAGATATACACGTATAAACCAGTTCAGGTGCATCAAAGCAAAGATGAAAGTAGTCTGGTTAGAAATGAATTAGAGTTATCTAATAAGAGTTTAGTTGATGCATGAGTATTGGGTTTAGTGTGTTATGTAATATTAGTAGTACCTACTTGTTTATCATACTTAAGAAGTTAATAACTGAACTCATACATTGATATGGTTTTACTTTTGCTATTAATAAAAAAAAAAAACTGAGGATGTTCGAAGCTGGATGAAGATGCATGGTTAAGTAGAGTAGGCCATATTGGGCCGGATAATAAATAAAATGGGCCTAAAGACGAATAAATTGATGGTAAAGCCAGAAAAGTGATTACTCGAACATTTTTTACTTTTTAACATAAACGTTCCTAATTTACAGTATTCACGAACTTGAGAAGAAAATTTTGGGTTTCTCCATATCTGTTATTGGTTCTGTTGTTACATTTAAGGTTTATTAAAATGATTGTAAGTGTATTTGTATTCATCTTTATGTTTACCAATACAAAATACGGCAAAGTAAGATAAAATTTTCATAGAAAGTATCAAGTAGTAATTGTTTTGTGTATTCAAAATTAATTTATGGAGAGAAATTGACATGTCTAAAAAAAAGGTTGCAAAAGACGTGAAAGCCAGCTGTCAAATAAAGAAGAGCGAGTCTTCTTCCTTTACCCGAAAATCACGCGCTTCGAGTATTTATTACACAACTTGTCTTTTGTCCGTTTACTTTCTCCGTTATAAAATTCCAAAATCGTGACGGGAAGAATAAGGAATAGCAATAAAACCCTTCTATAAGGATACAATTGTAATTTCCATTACTTCAGAGGATAATACCGGGATTAAATGACCTACGCTCCTCCGTATTATCTAACGTGGAGCAATCAAGACCCTTAAACTTATCCCCAAATTCGAAACCCTAGCCTCCCTCTCTATTTTATATTATTCAAATTCCGCCTCCTAAATTTCTCTGATTTTCAATCACTTCACGCGCACAAGAGACACCGAAGCGGATTAATTAGGGTTCTTTCGGAGGTTTCTCGATTGAGAGATAATGGCCTGGTCTTCGGATTCGCCGTCGTATTGCGGGTGGAATGAACAACATGTGAAGAACGCGAAAGGAAAGATAGTGCTTCATTATTATCTCGAGAGGAAAGATGGATGCGCAGATCTAGCTGTTATTGGGAGAATGAAGAATTCCAAGCGTATGTCATTCAGATACGCTTTAAAGAAGAATCGCTCTGTCTTGAAGAAGCTTAATTCGAGAGAAGACGTCGCGTATTGGCTCAATTCTATTGTTTCCGGTAATTTATTCAACATATATTTCAATTTTTCTGTGCCCTTTATATATTTTGAAATTTAAGATCTGGAATCGCGTCTCAGGAGCTTAGAATGGTTTTTCTCTTTCTTTTTATTGCCGTTGCGTCCGATTCTTAATTTTTTTGAAGCATTAGGTATTGTTTAATGGAGAATTTGAGAACGTTTTTTCGCGCAAACCCTTTAGTTTCCATTCGACTATGTAATTTTTTGCCGGTATTTAGTATTATCCCTCTCTAATTTGGTTCGAGGGTTAAAGGGACAGTTTTTTCATTTTCTGCATATGCGCAGTCTATTGGAGGCCTGATTTAGAAGGTTGGTGCTTCTGAATCGAGGCCAATATAATGTAAATAATTGACTAATCTCAGTGACTCTCAAATCAAATATAGTTCTGTTCGGTAGAGATCTTACCTCCTTCCGTTACGCCTTTTGCAGCTAAACCTAGTAATGACTTAATTTTGCTGCAGGCAGATCCGGTTTCCACCTTTTGGTACTAGCATGTTTGCAAAAATTGATTTTTTCTTTGCAAGTTTTGTTTAATATTGTACCTAGGGGTTAACGTTTATTTATGCGATGCTCATAATTTGTGTCTGGTTTTCTTTAGGTGTGATACCTCATGTAGCTGATGTACCAGCTACTGTTATGACTGAAGAAGATGCTGGAGGATTGGATATGAGCACTTTTTTAATGGTATTGCTATAACTAACTCTCTAAGCATTTTTTTTGTCCCCAAGTATAGAGAGGCTTCTTATAAGAAAATAATATGTTAATCGGTTTCTCTTTTCATTCTTTTCAGAAAAGTAAGTTTCAGGAGCCCATTAATCCGACCAGAACCTTTTCCTGGATGGGTTCTTCTTGGACGTGCAGAAAACGGCGCAGGCATTATCCATCTTTTATCCGGAATGGTGTCAGAATCTCTGTGAGTTTATCTGGATTTTTCTTGTTGAAGTTGAGTTGGTGTGATTTCCTGTATGATATTCTGTTACTTTTCCTTGTGCTCAAGCTTACCTTCGGTTTGTTACAAACTTGTTGCAGGTGAACGATTTTGTTTATGTTTTTGCGGAGCAAAATAAGAGACTTGTTGCGTACTTGGAAGACCTTTTTGAAGATTCTAAAGGCAACAGGATGGTTGGGGTACGATGGTTTCACAAAAGTGATGAGGTTGGTGTTGTTTTAGCCGATGATGTTAATGACTGCGAGATTTTCTTTTCTCTTTGGCGTCAAGATCTCAACATTGAGTGCATTGATGGATTAGCTACTGTCCTCACTCCTCAGCATTATGAGAAATTTCTTAAGGTGCCAATGCATGTTCAGCGAGTAGCTTACTTCTGCCAAAAATTATATGAAGATGATGTCGTAAAGCCATATGACATTACAAAATTAGAAGGTTACTGGAGACAAGAAATGCTTAGGTACTTGAATGTATCTGTCTTAAAATCAGGTGAAGGTGCTCAAGCACCTGGTACTGATCCAGGATTAGGAGTCTCACTGGTTGGTTGTATTGGGATTAGATCAAGAAAGAGGCGTCGTCCTAGTGCTGTTGATAATTTGAATGTACCATCTGCAGATGACATGAAAGGTGACTTCAAATCGAGTCCAGATTCTGTTTTGGATGGTCCAGATGTATTTATGAGCCCGGGCCCAGAAGACGATTCTTCCCACTACATTAAAAAGGGTTCACTCATTGAAGTACTATCTGAAGATAGTGGCATCAGAGGTTGTTGGTTTAGGGCACTCGTAATTAAGAAACACAAGGATAAAGTTAAGGTCCAGTACCAAGATATTCAGAATGCTGATGATGAATCTAAAAAGACAGAGGTACACATCTTATAATCAGCCTTTGATTTGTTTCTACTTTCCAGTCTATATACATGTTGTATTTCTTTGAAAGGAATGGTTATGTGCATCTCGGATTGCTGCTGGTGATCATCTGGGTCTGAGAATTCCAGGGCGGAAAGCAGTACGTCCAATTCTGAAGCCCAGCAAAGAAAATGATGTGTGGGTTGTCAGTGTTGGCATGACTGTTGATGTGTGGTGGTGTGATGGATGGTGGGAAGGGATCGTGGTGCAGAAAATTTCAGATGAGAAATTCAAAGTTTACCTGCCAGGTGAGTTAAGACACTCTTTAATGGTATCGACTGCAGATTTCTTAATGATCTATATTTGTTTGCGAGTCTAATTCTTTTGTTTTTTTGCTGCCATCTCAGGTGAAAAGAAAATGTCTGCCTTCCATCGTAGTGATCTTAGGCAATCTCTGGAATGGTTGGGAGATGAGTGGGTAAATTTCAAATCAAGGTCTGATCTCGTGAGTTATGTCATATCATTGATGAAGAAAAAAGAGATGGAGGTAAAACATGATGAGAATCAATCTGGATTTGGTGTTGGTAATGATGAGATACCACCCAAACGAACTATCTCTCTTCCAATAGCTACAACCAAGAAGTCACTCCCTAAGCTACCAATTCCAGATCTGCTAAAAGATGTTCTAGTAACTTCTGACTTAAAGTGGAAAAAGTCATCGAGGAAGAGGAATCGAGTTGTCAGTCGTCCGCACAATCATAGATCAGCCGATGGTTTGTCACATGAAAGATCCTTGGATTGTGATAACAGCCAGTTCATGGGAGATTCTCTATTTGGCTCTTCGGTTGGGCAGCCATTGACAGGTCTACTAATGTCGAGATGATCATCAACTTGGGAATAAAGTCTTCTTGTGAGGTACATATTACCTGATGGGCATTTGCCCAGTGCGATTTTGGGTTATACTTTACTGTGACTCGCAAGATTTGAAGGGATGGATTATAGATGAGAATGTAATGGCATCCAAATTCGTTTGTGTATGTGTAGCAGTAGGCATAGAGCTATATAACAGGCAGCAAATTTTGGATGCGGTAGAAGTAGGCAATAGCATTTTAGACAGTAATCAGTGGGTTTTCCTAGAATTAAGTTAACTTTTTTCCTATAGAGATACGTTTTGGTTTTCTTTCTGGTCTGGTGGGATCTTTCTTTCCATGTAACCTATGTATCATCAAATAAAACTCTTCTTACCCTGTGTTCTTCTTTAGTGCCCTTACATTGATGTAGTACTTCGAGTTGTTATCTGATTTCTCACGAAGTTGCAGGACAGCTGAGTATATACTTAAAGAGTTACTTCTGTCCCTGTCATGTCCCACAAGGGTTTTGTTTTGTGCAACATTCAAACGGGAACAACAAATGAAATTGATGCTCATTGGTTGTAACTTGTAACTCTTAATATCTGGTAACAATTGACCAAAAAAGTTTTGTTATTGCTTACTATTTACAGTCTGCATTCCTGATTATATAATCCCTAAATGAGATGAAAAGGTGAGTGTTTTATCTTAAACCCCTTTTTAAACTTGTACCTAATATATGATTGGCTTACCAAAAGGTGGGGTGAGAGAACAAAAAGCACAGAGCTATATAGTTTTGTTAAAGACTTAAGTCAGATCTCAGAAGCTATCATCCACATTGAATGATTTTGGTGGGGTAGCAATTTTGGTGAGTGAAGCATCTTTTTCAAACAATGCATAGGAAAAAAATCAGAGGAGCCAAAAATGTCTAGACTTTCTCACTCAGAAGTCAAGGATCCAAAGCATAGTATATTATATGTCTGTGTTGTGTGTTAACATGTCTCTTATATCTTTAATCTTAGTTTTCTCCATAGATTGAAGCAACAGCAAAGATGGGCTTCCTCTGTCACAAGTTTTGCTAACTCATCCTTTTCCGATAACGACTCTCTTCGTTTCCACTTTCGGTTTGGTGGTTTCTGTATTAGATTCCTCCTTCCTGTTTTATTTATCTTACTAGCACGACGAAGAGACTGTCATGGCTACTCTGTCTGAAATCGTCGAGGAAGAGATTGGAGCATCACCGAGAAGCGAGCTTTCAAGAACAAGTGAAAGCAGTCTCGCCTCTGTCGCATCATTGTCCATGCCTCTTGTTCGTACTTTACTCTTTTTACACTTTTGTCTTAAGATTGATTTCGTTTTGCAGTTTTTGGTAATGATTTTGTCTCTTTTATCAGATTCAAGAGATTGTTCTATCAGCAGACATCAGATGTAGTGACTGTCAGGAGAGAATCGCCGACATAATGTCGAGAATGATCGGTAAGAAAAGTAGTTAACTTTTACTTTCCGAGATGAGACACTATTTGTTATTCCTCTCATGACAGAAATCATTTCTTGTTTTGTCTGTTCTTTTGGAGAGCAGAAACATATTCAATATTGGTGAGTGTGTTGGAGAAGAAAGTGACACTGACGTGTACCTATTCCGGTGACCAGAGAGTTGTTTCCAAGTCATACGGTGAATCTCTTCTCTGCAAAATCTCCACCATCAGGCGTTTGATATGTCCTTCCAGGAAACATCAACTCAGAATTGCTTGATTTTGCTTTTCTTGTCTATCATCATCTTTCAAAAATGAAATCTTTTATGTCGAATGTAATTGACACTGTTTAGATATGACAGTAACAAAGAACTCTCAATAGCAATAATCATTATAGAAAAACGGTGAATCCTTGAATTGCAGAGTAAACAAAAACAGAAAGATTATTGAGAAGTTAAATTGCCGCCACTTTGTTGCCAGAGATTGATGATGTCAGTGGCTTGATTAAGGAGAATGATCATCTTCTTTTGAGAGATCCATGGCTTAGCTTCGAGAGTAGATTTAAGCTCTTCCCAAGCATCTTTCCTAGGCCAAAAGAAGTAAGGACTAAGTGGGATTGTGCCATGTCCAGGTACATGTTGGTCCAATCCTAATCCAATGTTCTTCTCCATCCACACAAACTTGAGAACCACTCTTGACTTCTCATCTTGCTTCACTACCTAAATTTACAACAATAAAGATTTGTGGGTTTTGAAACACAAGCTAAGAAGAATTATGTTATTGTTGTTGTTACCTTAGTTGTTGGTTGTGGAGTATTGTCGGAAGTATCGATTCCAGTGATTGTTTCTGCCGTGAGTGCCTCCGGTGCTGCTAGAGTGACCATTTTCCGTTTTACAGAAATGGTTTTGGTTGTTTGGGTATTGAACAATGGAGGAGAAGCAGTGATGGAGAGTTTCGGACGTCGAGTGATGAAAGAAGAGCAGAGGGAAGCAGATGAAAGTGCCATTGATGACATCATTTTGCTTTCTCAGACAACAATGGAGATTTTGTGAGAATGGATAAGAAAGATATGGTCACATTTTTGGGTGGAGCTCCAAAGTGTTTGACAATTGATATGAAAATATGGGCTTTGTTGACTTAGCCAATATTTATTGGGCCAAGCTGACAGATATTATTATACAAGCCCATGAATTCGCTGCACCGCGTTTTAGTTCTAACCATGTGTCCATAGGTGCCTCCTTGCAGTTTCTGACGGTTAATTCATGAAAAGGTACATAAATTCTATATATTCATAAACCAAAATAAACATCTGTTCATCGAAGATCGAATACCATGACTTCTTCCTCTAACGACCCACCAAGCCAAGGCCGTGTCAAGACTAAGGCTTGGTCTACTGATCTGTGTGAATGTTGGACAGACATAAACTCATGCTGCTTGACTTGTTGGTGCCCATGTGTTGCCTTCGGACGTATCGCAGAGATTGTAGACAGAGGATCCACATCATGTGGTGTGAGTGGAGCAATGTACATGATGGTAATGATGTTGACTGGATTCGGAGGAAGCAGTCTCTACTCTTGCTTTTACCGAACCAAACTTAGAGGCCAATACAATCTCAAGGAGAGACCTTGTTGTGATTGTTGTGTCCACTTTTGTTGCGAACCATGCGCTCTTTGTCAAGAGTATAGACAACTTCAACATAACCGTGGCTTCGACTTGTCCATCGGGTGGCACGGGAACATGGAACGACAAGCACGACGACTAGCTTTGTCTGCGGCTCCTCCATCGATTCAACCGTCTATGTCTAGATTGAATTAGATTTGGTTTCATCTGTATTTACAAGTAGTTACTTATATCTCGATAACTATGCTTATCTATTGATTGTAGTTGTTTGAATAACTTTCATATAATTCAATAAATTTTATGTTTGAATATCTCAATAAATTTTATGTTTTTGTAATCATAAAGTATTGGCAATTCGCTTCAAAGATCTATTATGAAAGATCTTGATATCTTCCATGGAAAAATGGTTATTTAAGTTCTGTATTCCCAACAATCCTGCTTTATCACGAATTAGAGTTTAAAACACAGTTATAAGTTGTGTCTGTAATGCTGGTAAATGGAGATAGTACACAAGTATAAAGTGCACATTATGAATGTGTTTGAGACCTTATTCACACATGTGCTAAAAAATCAAATTCACCAAACATGACAGTGGCTTTGGTCCCACATTTTGTCAACACTATCAACCTCTTTTGTACATTATATATTCCACCAAAGCTTCCATTCCTTGATTGGCCAAACACACAAATCACCAATCAACTTTCACTACACACTCCTACTTCAATCAACTTTTTCATGATTGTATAAGCGATTACGTTTATGAATCAAGGAAACTGGCAATGCTGTCTCGGCTTGGCATTGTCTAGGCCTGGCTCTAGATGTGTTTCTTCGTTTGATGGGTTATTACATTTATGTGCACTGGGAACATTTAAAACGCGTAAGAACGTTCAGCATGTGCATCAGCACTAACTAAATCTCTGCGTGTCCAACATGTGTAGCTTGAGCAATACCAACTTCCTATTCAGAGAACGGTGTAGTTCTTATAAAATATTATATTTGAGTTCTATTGCCAAGGCTCAATGATACTTTGATAAATGTCTGCTGCTTAGCTTGATAGCATTATTCATCATTTGCTCCTGGATGATTGAAGTGGGCTCCTGCTACTGCTGCTGTATTTTATATAGAGAAAACAATGTTCTTCTGATAATCTTGAAAAAAGAAGATGAAGAAGTAGAAATACCTTCGAGAGATCATTAACAGGTTGTGCGAGATCATTATCAGGTTTTGCTTGGGCTTCTACATGATTAATATTGGCTCCTTTTAAACAATGCTTTTTCCAAAATCTTGAAAACAAAAAAAAGTAGAAATTGAGAATGACACCTAATTACTAAATTTAAAACAAAGTTATCTTCAAAATCTTGTAAAAGATATATATAAAAACTTTCGAGATTATTAAGAGGTTGTACTTGTGCAGGATTAAGATTGGGATGAATTTGACAAGTTAAAACAATGTTCTTAAAATCGTGAAAGCAAGATACTAAAAAAGACCTTCAAAGTTAGGAACCAATCCCATCTGAGCGCACGTGGCTTGAAGTTTGTTCAAATCTTTAATCTTCTTTCTCTAATCCGACCTCAAATTACATGTGTATGAAGCAGTTTCATGAGACATTATATTAGACAGTAGGGCGCTTTCCTCCATCTCTCTAATCTTCTTCTCAACGCCACTGGAGCGCGAACGAATCTCCCAAAGAACTATCTCTCTTCCAATACCTACAACCAAAAATATTGAAAACAACAATAATGCATTCTGATGAAGACAAATAACATTTTTAAGCTTGTAAACACCTTGTTCAAATCTTTTACCCTAAAACCAATCGGAATTTTGAAAACAGTAATCTAGTTTTAATTAGACATAACCTTCATAAGTTTTTATGTGGAATAGTATGTTCTTTTTCCATTAATGATTGTCTTATTTCAATCTCATAGAGTATCTCTATGAGAAGAAGTAAAAAAAAAGTATATCTCCAGGACTTCTCTACTTCAACTCAGAAGTAAAACTATGATATTCCTATGCAACACTTTTAGTAATCATACAGTATAATAATTCATTTCGACCTATCGATTTCTCTCAAAATCTTAAAATCAAAATCTAAAATATCACTACAGTCCATGACTAACTATACAAAGAATAGTCAATTTGAATATATATGTAAAGATTATTGCTTTCGAATTATTTGATTTATTTCGATGGGATCAATTACAATATATAGGCAAATATATGATGTAGTCGTCAAGTAAATTGTTTAATCTAACAACATGAAACTAATGACGGACTATGGCCCAATACTCCCTTCAAGATGGCGAGTGTAGATCCTGAATTCTCATCTTGCCAAGAAGATATCAAAACTGCACACGACCAGTAGACTTTGTAAGAAGATCAACAAGCTGCTCGGTTATCCGAACATGTGCAGGAGCTAGTTTACCATCCTAAAAAGCATCTCAAATAATGTGGCAGTCATTCTCAATATGTTTAGTCCTTTCATGAAACACCAAGTTCTTCGTAATGTGAATTCTAGATTTGTTATCACAATTAGAAGTCACCGCTTTAGGATGAGTAATACCAAATGTAAGCAGCGATTCGAGTAGCCATTGTATCTCGCAGTATGTATACGACGTAGCTCTATATTCTGCTTCAGCGGAAGTTCGTGAGACCATTTTTGTTTCTTTGTTTTCCAAGAAATATACCTTGACCAAGAGTTTCCTTGAGAAAATGAACCACTCGGATTACAACTTCCAAATGTTTTTGACGCGGTTTAGCAAGGAATTGAGCAAGAAGATGGACTGCATAACTAAGATCAGAACAGAAATCGCCTTCATCTCGTCGCATCGTATCATTTTGCTCAATTGGTGTGTTATAAGGTCGAGAACCTGTTAGACCGCATTCTGTGACAATGTCTAAGGCATACTTACATTGACACACATATATTCTTTCATCATTCCAAGAGATTTCCAAGCCTAAGAAATATTTCAACACACCAAGATTCTTCATGCGAAAACATTGATTCAAGTAGGCTTTGAATGTCAAGATAAGAGCAGAATCGTTACTACCTATAACCAAGTCGTCGACATAGACAAAGACATTAATGCACAACTCTCCATGAGAATACGAAAACAAAGAGTGGTTAAAGGATAATTGGTTAAACAAAGTGAAACATAATTGGTTATAGGATAGACACACTTACTAGAGAGAGTTAGTGCAGAGAGAGCTTTGTCGTGAGAGGGTTTATCATCAATAGTTACAGAGTAAGTAACATACGAATCAACTTCTTTGTTCGTTTTCCTGGACCCATTTGTTCTGTTTCTTCTATAGAAGACACAATTGTATCAAGAGACACAGCTGGAGGTACAACCACAGGAAGTACGTATTCAGCAGTGTCCACGATTTTGGTATAAAACACCTTGGTCTAATCATGATCTCGTATTTCTTGTGACACCAACAGAAGAAAAATTTCAATTGTATATTGAATGGATCTGTGAGAGAGCAACAGAGGATGATCTGTTTATCCAATCACGCTTCTCTGTTTTTGGTATAGTTTCTTACAAAATTATGCAGTAGTACTACATTTAGATAAATTGTTATTATTCATGTGATAGGGTCGAGGTTTTTAAAGTCTTCGCCAACAACAATCGTGACCCTTAATTACAATATATATTTTGTAATTTTCTTATTTTGTGTTGAAGGTCTTTTTGGTGCTTATATCCAACTCCAATACAATAAAAGTATATTATCTAAATAAATTTTCCAATTATTTTACTCAATCAGCGTAATAGATAACTGGAGTTTTAATATTGAAGAAAAACTTATCGTTCTTCTTTTGGAATGATATTAACAACCAAACAACATAGAGAAAATTAAAGAAAGTGGTGACAATAATGAATGATAATTTATTGTTTGATTCTTTTGGACATTGTTATTAACAAAAAATAAAAAAATGTATGGGTATGAATATCAATATGAACCGTTAAAACATCTACAATGGTAGTTCTCATAAAAAGCTTTTAAGTAAAAAAAAAAACAATAAAATAACAAATAATATTTTTTATTGTAAAAATCCTTTTAAATCCTAAGAACTCCCACCAATAGTATTTCAAATTTCAAATGAGACTCTCTTACCTTTTTGAGAGATTCTTTTAATAAAATATTATTATTTGATATTTTGTTTTTATATTTTTATTAGATACTCTTGTGAAAGATTATTATTGCAGATGGTTTTAGCTCATGACTTGACTCAGTTCAATTCAACTTTAGGCGAGCATGAGTTATGTTTTTAGGCTCATTTAACAATGAGCTAAATGGACCGAATCTAATTTAGCTCGCGAGTTTTGTAAGCAAGTTTTAATGAGTATAAGCTAGCTCATGAGCTTCAAATTTTATTTTTTAACTTAAATGGAAATCCTTCTTTTATATTGCCATATAAAAATTGCCATTTAGAAAAATATAAATTATTGCAAATGGCTCTTAACCTAGTGACAGGCGGTAAGTCCACATAAGACAGCTTATTTGCATAACCAGGGATCGAGTCCCCCCGCCTACATTATGTAGGAACTTGGCTATTGGGCCGGCCAATTGTAGCCCAATATAATATGCTGTTGACAAAAAAAAAATATGTATATAAATTATTTTTTAGAAAATAGAAATTATCTACCTAGAAAAATAGAAACTATCATATAAAAATAGAATTGATACTCTTTAGATTTTTTTGGAAACATATAATTACACATAATGTCTTTCTCACAATCACAACTCACAAACTATTAATCTCAATTTTTATTTTTATTTTACTTTTATTTTATTTTATTTTATTTTACTTTTGACTCCATTCATTTTATTTTAATATGTTTTTTTTATTTTTAAATCTAAAATTACGTTATTGACTTACTGGATTATTTTAAATATTTTTAAAAATTTAATATTATTATTAGTTTATTGTTATTATATTTGTTGGGTAATTCGCAAGCTAGATCATTTAACTCACGATCTAAATGATTAAAGCATGAACTATTTATTGAAACTCATTAAATAAATGAGCTGAGCTAGCTCACTAAATATCCGAGTTCATAGCGAGTTGAACTTAGTCGATTGATATGGCTCATATCGACACTCATACGGTTGTGTAAGCTTCTGTAGTTAGGGAAAGTAAAACAAAAAACGATGATTGATTTGTGAATGGACTGACTAAATAAACAGATAGATCTAAAGACGCTAAAAGGAGAGAGCTGTGGTCTTTTTTAAGTTAAAAATATGTGAATGGAGAGAGACTATGCTTTTCCTTTTGGTCTTTGTCAGGCTTAGTCCCTGGGTCGGGCTAACCATAAAGAGCTAAGTGCTCTAAGCCGAGAAATATAGTCGTGGATGACCAAAAAGGCGCGAGCAGCTTGTCTTGTGGTGAGAATTCTGTGAAGCTGTTGTAGAGTTTGTTGCCTCAATAGATCAGCCTGCAAAGATATAACCTTTATCAGGTTATGAGATCTGTAATGCCCGTTGCTGTTGTGCATGAGAGAGGTTTTATTTTTGTACCTGACGAAGGAAGTTTTCGAGAGTGCCAAGCTTCCCCATGGCCATAGCCATATGACCCATATAGTCTGCAACATTTGCTGAAGTATTCGGACCCATTGAAGCAGAGGAGAGTGTCTCCAGAAGCGATTGTTGCAGAGCTTCCATGCCCTGTGACAATGCGTCCTCTGCTTGCTGAGACGACTGCTGAAGGTTGCAGATGCCTATCAACTGCTGATCCGTCAATGGATCCACGTGGTTCCCCAATATCTAACAACATGAGAACAGATTCATGAACGAAAATGCTCAAAACCAATGATTATTATGAAAGAAGGATCGAAGCATTCCTTTTACCTTAAGTAACTCAGATGATCTAAATCCACCCAACCACATAAAAAATCTCTCTGCAGGCGTCATCCACATGCCTGAGAGCATATGAAAGATGTCTACTTTCTTGCCAATTCCCTTTAGCCTAAATAACTCATCATAGTGGCTCATCACAGCATCAACTAGCACTCGAAGCTCGTTGTCCCCTAACTGCGAATTCACACCAGATCTTAAGTCGTTGATCAGCCTTTGATGATCCTCCTTCCAACGTCCGTACTCCAGTTCAAATGAAAAGGCACCTGAAACATCAAAACCAACTTCATCTTTACTAAGATTACTTCATATCACCAGAGAGTCAGAAAGTGTCGTGGGATGCTAATAGTCTTACCAGTTCCAGTTGCCAAATACGTGTGATCCACTGAAACTCCATTTTCGACAAAACAACTCTGCATACAAGAGAAATCCATCAATACAGCATAGTTAAAAAATGAAGCTTACTGAAGTTCACTGAAGATCACGCGGTTCGAGCTGTTGAAGGCAAGCGAGAAGGTCTTTGAAACTTGAATTTCAAATATGTGATAAAAGATTATTTATCAGCATATTCCAAGTAGAGGGAATTTAGGTGTAATCCTAAAAATTAGGAAACAAACTAAAAGAGTTCTTCATGTATAAAAAAAATCTCAAAATGTAAATCAAGTTTCTTAGAACTTAAGTATTGTAGTTTTGAGATAGGATTTTGAGAAATTGGATCTAGGTTATCGATTTGTAAAAGTAGTTTTTAGGATCAATTGTTTGCTAGAGGAATTGATCATTAGAATTGTCTTTTGTAAAAAAAAGTTCTTAATAAAAACATAATTTTTGGTTAAGCTAAACATGTTGTTTATCATAGTCCATTTTCACTTACCTCTTCCACAGCACAATTAATGAATACAACAAAGTTAACAGTCACTTCCAGACCTGTTGACGAGCCGTCTTAAGCTCTTCCTCTAGCTGTGCTAGCCTGATTCGACTGTTCTCAAGTTGCTGAACATATGCCTATTACGAGGCAATTCAATATAAAGATTGATGTAGATATAAAGATAGTGGAAGATGAATAACATAGTTTACTGTAATCAGCTACTATACTTTCTTCCTCAATCGACTTTTTCTAGCAGCCTCCCGGTTCTGAGCAAGTCTCCGAAGTGTCTGCTAAGAGATTGAAAAGTTAAAGTTCATCCACCCATAAACCAAAAACTAAATCAACTGAGCTGAAATTTAAGAGGTTCAAATCAGAAGATCTACCCTTTGTTCACTAGATTTCACCTTTGATTGATCTGAACAATCTGTAGCCAAAACCATTCCCTGATGAACACCATTTAACTAAATAACACAAGCAGTAAACAAAAGATTATAAAACCTTCAAGCCCTCAAACTATAACAAACCAATATATAGTAATGAAACTGGAAAAAATGAAGTACTTGGCATTTAAAACAATAGACTAGTTAAACCACATTATACCAACAAAACGCATAAAAACTTTACAAGCTAATATTTCATTTCTTTAGGTCATGGGCCACTGAATTCCATATTATAGCAATAAAAAGTAATGAAACTTTACAAAGAATTCCACTTTTCTATTCCATAGGCCATAAAAAAGAAAGACACTTTCCATGAAACTTCTAAAATTTTCTTTTTTGGGGTCGTTTAACAAAAAATGGACAGTAAGTTCAACAAGATATCATCAATGGTGAGTCTCATTAAACACCAAAAAAGACAAGCCCTTATTGAAACGAGACATAATCTGATATTGATCGAATTCCAAGATGACACATCAATGGAAATTACAAAACCGAAAGGGACAAAACAAAACTCCAAAGTTAAGAAACAAACAGAAATGAAAAAACAGAATCTTTTTTCTCTTTTATTTGTGTGTAGTGAAGATTATAACGAAGATGACAAAGGAACAAAACCTGAGTCTTGTCATCAGTATCAATATCTGTGGAAGTGTCAGTATGCTGACAGTTATCAGCCATAGCTGAAACCGAATCACACCAGTTCTCTAAACTGCCGTTCATTTCTCCTACTCCTACTAACCTTGACCCTTTCTGGAACACTAACTGTCCTGTGTCCAAACACTCCTCTTCTCCTTCAAGTCTTTCTCTCAACCCACCACAGTCCATGACCTTACAGAGAAGACATTTGAAAGAATGAGTAACTTTTTTTGTGTACTTCTAAAACTTTTAAGTTTGGTAGAAAGAATCAAACATTTTACCGTATCAAACGTCGTGTATAAGTTGTTGGAAGCAATAGTGACATCTGCAGAAAATCAGAAGATGGAACCTACTTGAGATTCCTTCAACAAAGTTGAAACCATGTGCTATTTGTACTTATATATGCTTGTGAATACAAAAAGAAGCTGACTTGGACTTATGTCTTCGTGGTGAAAACCATTGAGTGGTTGATGAAACTCGTCAAGACAACTATCACCTCTATTTCTTCGTCGAAAACAGGAAAACAGAAAGATTAGTGTTTTTGTTTGCTGAAGTGTTGAAGCTTTTGAAGAAGAGATAAAAGAGAAAGGAATACCTGAAGAAGAAAGAGGATTGAGAGTAAGAATCAGGGTTGACAGGAACGGTCTTGAAGCTGCTCTGCATTGTTGTTGAAGAAGAGAACAAAAAGAGAAAAAGAACAGAGGTTTCTTCTGGAGTTGGGTTTAACAGAGGAAGAAGGAAGTGAATAATAAAAAGGAGAAGAGAGGGAAAAATTCATTAAAAGGTGAAAAGATGGCGAATCAGTACGGCTAGAGGATTCATCATTAATAAAGGGATACGAATAATATTGTGAGAGAAATAATCAGAAAAGGATTTTGAGATTTATTTATTATTACTCCAAATAAATAAATGAATTGCGTCTGAGAGGGTGGGATTTTAGTTTCCCAATACCCAACACACACACCCACGTACTTTTTTTTCTTCTTCCCATTTTTAAAAACAATTTTATAATATTATTACTCTTTTGGTAATATTCATTTGATTCATAAATTGAACTTTTACCAAGAGCTTACCACATAATAGTAATTCTCACTCGGATCACTTATAAGTGTAACTCAAAATTTAGACCAAGTTGCATCAAATGAATATCATCATAATAAAACTAAATCAAAGTATTTTCTCATTCACGATCCACTAATCATTTCCATAAGTATATAGAGACACAATACATGGAAGACAAAGCAGTACAACTTTTAACCAAAAACAGAGCTAAAAACAGTTTAAAGTAGGATTTTCTACTTTTTATTGTTTATTGAGGTTATAGGCTCTTCATTACGTATACTCACAGAACTTTATTCATATTTCATTCCTTGCCTTATGTACTTTCATAATTATTCATCAGACTAAACAGTAAAACTTATGTTTTTACTAAAACCAATTACTGTTCATTCAATGTATTTTAATATTGGAGGGACTCGACATTTTGGAATCCGAATGTCCCCACATTTCTAATTATCTAACCGACTAATCAATATTTCAGACACAGAGAGTGTCATTTCCATCTTGTTTTACTGTCTGCCAAAGTTGAGAACGGCCTCTCGACCACAAAACATATTATTATTTTCAAACAAATTATTTTCAAGAAAACATAAATACAAATATTCAATACAAACATTTCCTTGTGTCAAAATAATTAAATACTTTTTATTTTCCTGTATTCTGTCATTATATTAACAAAAAATTGATAACTTAAATACTTTCAACTAAATCAAAATAAGCTAGTGGTTTTTATATTGTCATGAAACAAAAAGGAAAGTTACATCAAAAATTATAGCTAGACACCTTTATTCTACGGGTGAGAGTATCTGATCTATGATTAAGAGCTTGTGGAATGAACAAAAGAGTAAAACTATTAAACAAAGAATTTAGCCTGATGAACTCTTTCTGATATGCAAGGAAAGTTGGCCACTCCTCTTGATGCTTCAATAGTTTCAAAATCGTCTCACAATCCGTGAAATCTCCACCTCTGTGATTTGTACCTCCTGGAAAGGCTCCATTGCCCAAAGAACAGCTTCAACCTCTGCATGAAGGGCCGATACACATTGGTTAACTTGATGTGCGTCCATAAGCTCCCCTCCCATTGAATCTGGAAAACGAAGCCAACCTAAACCCGAATGGTCGGTATTATTCCAGGAAGCGCCCACAAAAAATTTGTAGCATGTGAAACTTAGATTAGTTGTGGAGGGGAAAGCCAATGAAGACCTTTCATAGGCGGTGTGAACTACTAAGGTTCTTTATTATCCACATGTTCCATTCGAGCAACAAACCATTCCTTATAATCTGCTTTCACTTGCGACACTATATTTTTAGGATCCATATCTTGATTTGAAAAGCAAAATGTATTATGAGCTTTCCAAATTTACCAAATGAGTCATGAGAACATGTTATTATCCTCATTATCCGGCAGTCGCCAAAACAGATAATGTAAATTGTACGCAGTTGAGTTACCAGAAAAGATATCATGCACGGATGGGATACATGATAAGCTAGTGGTTTATAAGTCCAGTTTAACTTATTTATTTGATGTAAAACAAACTTGATTTAATTTCCATTACTCTTTTGTTTTTCTGGTGAACAAACACTATATATAAAATTTAATCTAGATAATAAACTAGATCTTATCATCCAAAAAAAATATATTTCTTTCTAATCCAGTTTAAATACAATAATAATATAAATCTCTTCGTGAATGCAAGCTTTAGTTGATTACTGGATTACATGTTCAACAATCATATGATGAGTCTTGACCCCCAAAAGAAACAATCATATAATGAATTGCATTACATTTTCTTCTTGCTTCTCTCCTGAAAAATATGAAAAGCCTAGTCTAAGCTGTTGTTTGAGTATTTTTAATTAATAAACTAGTTATAAGTTAAAAAATTTAAAAAATATTAATTAAATATAGTTACCATAAAGCAGGCAATAGTCTGGCTGGGTGGGTTCTGTTCTGAAGCTGAAGTGATGTTGATGGAAAGCGAATTAAAATCTCACATTTTCTACTTTCATATAAACTACACAAAAATAAATGAGCGCATTGTAATAGTATCTCTATTTAATGATAAAAGCAAATAATAATATAGCAGAGTATTACTATGATTTATATAACTTTGTAGTCAGTGGACTAATGAAGAAGAGCATTAAAAAGAAAAACTTTGCCGGAAAGAAACATCTTCCTCATGTAACTAATAATGAGCCTTTATCCCAAATTTTAATCTTTACATTTATTACTGTCTCCAATTCTAAAACCTGCAAACTCTCGTTTCTCCCGGAGCCTCCATTTGACTTTTCTTTTACCAAATTCATTTGTCGGAAAACTGCAAAATTGGAATAAACCGGGATCGTATCATTCAGCAAACCGGAAACGTACCAATTATGAAAGTTGGTTTGGACCAGTGAGAGTACATGTGGCAGAGTCAATGACGTCTAGCTCTGTTTAGTCTTGTGGGTATTTCTTGTTTTTACTCGTCAGTATCCGATCTTGTCTCTTTCTCTTTTATTTCTTTTAGATTTTTTGGGACAAATTTAGTTTATTTGGGTTGACCAAACTTATATATTTACCACGATAAAACCCTAAACTTATTTACTATGTATTTTGTACTATAAACTTATTTATTTTTGTATAAATTAACAATGTTGACTATATTAATATGTTCTTAATTGAATTTGAATACTTTAGATTAAAAACATTGTTGTTTTACTTATTAAATTTGGTTAGCTAAACCTCGAATACGACGTTGTTTCAACTAAGAAAAAAGTAAAAAAGTGAAGCATTCTACGATGACCCAAAGGATCACAGAAGAACATGCGCAGAGAATATACTTTACATCTTACTTCCACAAATCGAATTATCAATAACTGACAAACATTAGATAAAACTATACTAGATGTTCATAGATACAAACAACATCAAATTCTCACACCCGTAAATGATTAAACAATAGGGACTCTAAAGAACATTCGGTTAAATGTTAATTGATATAAACTAACAACAGCAAGCTCTCAGCTTTACGTTGAATATACAATAAGCAAATCCAGCTAGAAGAATTCTAGCTTAGTTCAATCAAACCCATATTGATTAATTAGCTTCAGAGCAGTAGCAAAATGGCTTAAACGAGTACATTTTTGAAAAGAAACAAACCTGATACTCCCATTCAGCTGCAATGGCCTTAGCGAACGAAGCTTGAGAGGTATTTTTGAAGGGGTTTCATGGGTTCTATAATCTATAGTATCATCAGCTTCTCTCGTGGTCATTGTCACCAAACATGAAACGGATTGTATGCCTCACTACCTTCACCTTCCCAACCCCAATCGAACTTCGATTTTGCAATCTAAGAGAAAACAGAATCAAACACCTTAATTCTGAAAAGCTCCAGTTGAAGAGATCATGCGTTTTCTTTTGTTTTTTTTATAAAAAATTTCTTAGTTGAAACCACGTCATATTGGATGTTAAATTAACCAAATTCATCAGG
>JAKUCM010003148.1:0-14613 GCA_023374145.1 Lepidium sativum
TCCATGTTGAATCTATGAAAGCACCATTAAATAAATTTGTCAACAGACCACATGTTTCTAACAAATCCAAAAAAGGAAAATATACCGAAGACAAAGACGAACAAGACAACAACGAAAGGCAATACTTACCCAAACCAACACGCACAAAAGTGACAGCAACCCACACAAAACCAAAACTAGATCTAACTACTAAACCAAGAAGCAAAGTGGGGCACCCTAACTCGAGATGCCTACGTACGGATTCAATTCAGTTTGATCGTGGACAGACCAACCACTTAGCCAATTTAGGTTCCTTATTTACTTAGTCCGTTTTCAATTTTGTGATAATTTGATAAGCCCAAAAATATGCATAAACTAATCAAATGGGGCTCTAGTACAACAAGTTTGCAAGAATGATAAAATAAATGTATCTAGACCCTATTTATCCCAGTCTTATTGCATCATTCCTCTTTCTCGCCTTGATCTCGCTCATACTTAGCTAATTTCACAGTCATTGGATAAATCATCACCTACAATCACACAGATTGGGTAAGCAAACAAATTGCTTAGTGAGTCGGTCATTCTATCCCACTAGGCCAAACCAGGAATGCATCAAATAATTAGCAATCAAGTAAAAGAACAAACACTATTCATGCACAAAGTTCGATCAGATATGCTGCCTTGGTTACCCGGTTTCACCCGAATCAACACATGCAAAAATTATGAACGAAATACAGTAATCAGTCGGTCAGAATATCTAGTCAAGCAAGCAATCCTAACCCGTCTAAGACTTAATCTCGCTATTTCCTGAAAACGCACCCAGATCAACCACAACGGCCCCTAAACTCACCTTTGCCTTAGCCTTTTATAAAACCTCCTGACGCGAATTCAGTCAGGTTACTCGGATCCTGTCTTGAACAATCTTGATTTCTCCTTTCTCTTGCTCGAAATCAATCAAAATTGCCTTAGAGCTCTACGCTAAGCTTTTCCGTTTTAACTTAGAGATTTTCGTGAGATAAGGTTGTTGCGACAATTTTTACTTGTATTTATAGGGTTTTGGGTGAGAAACCTTAACCTTAGTTCGTCCTGGATGGGCCGAATCCAAGCCCACCTAAGTTGAACCAAGTCAAACTCGCGGGACATTCACTCCCTAACCGCCCGACCACTTCCCACTCCATCAATTCGGACACTTCACTCCCTGTCTAAACACTATCACTCCCTGTCCGAACACTTTCACTACCTGTCCGAACATTGTCACTCCCTTGTCCGGACACTATCACTCCCCTTGTCCGAATTTCATGGACTTGTCTGAATTTCACAGTCTTGTCCGAATTTCCCCATTCAAATCCTGATATTCCCGACCCAAACTCCACTTCCCTCCAACCCATCCGGAATCACCTGAAGTGTTCTGGGGACACGTGTGTTACAAGTCTCCCCCACTTCAAAGGATTCATCCTCAAATCTAGACTTGGGATAGTCCAACCTTTTGCTTCTCGAATAACTTAGTGAAACACTCTTTCATTTTGACTTCAAGTTCCCACATAACTTCAACTTCCCTATCGCAGTCCCATTCAACTTTTACCATTCTGGTTTTCTTCATTCGATCTGCCTTGACCTTCTTATCTAAGATAAGGAATGGAATTCCTTCAACAGCCAAGTTCTCCCTGAGATTCCTTGGGGGTTCGACCATAACTCGTTCCCAATTGCCTAAGCAATTCTTTAACATCGAAACATGGAAGACGTTGTGAAATACATCCAGTTCCACGGGCAATGCTAACTTATAGGCTACTTTCCTAATCTTTTCTAGAATTTAATAAGGTCCCGTATACCTTGGCGTTAACTTAGTTGATCGCACTGTACGCTCTTTACCCTTATAGGTGACCGTCTTAAGGTAGAATAAGTCACCAACTGCGAACTCAAGTTCCTTTATTCTCTTGTTTGCATACCTCTTTTGTCTATCATGGGCTTGTTTTATGTTGAGCTTGACCATTATCAACTTTTCTGTTGTATCCTCTATAAAATCTCGCCCGTTTACCCTCCACCGATTCCTGGAGCTATTCATCCGGATATCTTGGTACCACTAAATGCACATTATGCGCAATATAGGGTGAAGGACATTCTCGTGGTTGCAAATCAAGAGAATTTGCGAGTATTACATATAGATCGACCTACTAGTACTTATTAGTATGTTTTCTTTTCATTTTAATTTTATACAATAAATTTACAAACATTTAAGAAAATTATTTATAATTATATATTTACTAATTACATCCGTTTTAAAAATTTCAGGTTTGGTGTGGATACCAAAGTGGGGCGAAGCATTATGGAGTGCATCAAAAGCTATTTTGTAGAGGCGGTTCCTAATTGGAAATCAACATTGCACTACATTCGCATTACATGGTTTAAGATTTTTGCGGTAATTTTTTTTTAAAAATTAAATTATTACGTTTTATTTAACCTATTTATTTACTAAAAATTAAATACTCATCAAATCTTCTTTTTTACTAGCAACGTTGGAACTAGGACGTCTCGATCAACGAGACAGTCACGCATGAATTCAACCAGAAAACCATAAAGCGACTTTGTAACACTGTCTCTGACTGGAAGACAGATTGAGAGGTGAAAGGAGATGACGGGAAACCTAGCTTTATGATCAACACAGTTTGGGAGGGGTTGACGAATTACTGGGTAGACCCCAACTCAGTGAAGAGAGCTGTACGCAGCTACTCATAGGAATAAGTCTAGAGTTCTTATTGATCCTCAAAGTGAGAGGCTACACAGCCAGGTTGAAGCTGCGATTCAGGAGCACCAGACTCAGATTTCCCAGGAATCTTCTGATGGTACTCCTTGGAATTGAGTACTCCTGAAATCGACAAAATTTATAAGCAAGTACACATCATTAAGTATTTAATTTTAATATTTAGTTAATCATAAGTTATATAATTCTTATTCTTATGATTAAACATTTTTTCCAGATTGCTCCAAAGAAGAAATGACGAATTATTGGAATAGGATATGCCCAAGATGTCCCGAGAGTCACATCTAACTCGATATGAGAAAACTCTCTCTGTAGTCAGTTGATGGTTTTACTAGAAGAAATAGCGGAGCTAAAGCAACAACAACAAACAACGGATCAAAAGTCTGCAGTAATGGAATATATGTTAAATAGTTTGGCTGCAGGGAATCCCCATGCAACAGAGGCATTAGAGTGTAGACGTCGGAACCTCGGGATCCGAATTTCAGAAAATGTCGATTTAAGCCAAAGAGTGATTGAAGATCAAGACGAGCATAGTACATATGTCCAATGATCTTCTACAATAAATATTTTGTAATTCTAATAATTATATAAAAAAAAATTAAAATCAAATTTTATTAAAATAATTCATTTCCTAAAATTGTTAAATTACAAAATTTATATAAATATTTTCATTCAAAAAAAATTAATAATATTTTGTCCCTAATTTGTTGGCAAAAAACGTCTTTAATTCGACGTAAATATATGTCTCTGATTAGTTGTAAAAAATTTCGTCCTTATTTCGTCGTAAAGTATTTTGTTACTAATTAGTTATAAACATTGTAGTCTCTAATTTGTTGTTAACTATTTAGAGTTGTAAAATCGTTGTAAACACAACGATGTTACTTCGTTGCAAAGTTCATAACCCGTTCACGTCATTTTCGTTTACAAGAAATTTACAGTGTCTCCCGTAATTTACAACGCAATTACAACGCCTACTTTATGACACACTAACATCGAAGACGGAGAGTTGTTAATTTTACAATGAATTCACAAAGATTAATTAGTTAGGACGATCAAAATATGACGAAATAGATTTCATCTGTAATTCGTTGTAAATAGAGTTAACAACAAATTAGAAATAAAATTCAGAGTTGTAAACGGTATGTATTCTTGTAATGAGTCAATGTATCCAATTCGAAGCTGCCGTCCTTACACAAACAAGGAAGAGGAGCACAGTGATGGGACCACCATGACACCATTTAATTTGGCGAAACTTTACGGCGGCAGTGGCTAAATAGAGAAAACTTAATCCAAGATTTAGGGTGTATTAGAAGGGAACATTAATGAAAAAACGTCTGATTGAAATATATAGTTTCTTTTTTGACAATAGTTAAATTTATTAATTAGCGGAAAGAGATAAACAGTGATTGAAAGTGCCTGCAAATATTGTAATGGTTAAGCCTTGTATTTTGCCACTAGAATTTCTTAGTTATTATTGCCTTCTGACTTTGTTTTCTTTGTTAACCAATGATTCTCTCTGTCCAATTTACTTTAGTAGCAGTATATTAACACTGGATATGTGTAAATCATAAAATAACAAAAAAATATCAAATTGTTTTTGTTAGAATAAATTAAGTCAACGATTAATTTTTATATATATTGTTAGATGTACTGACCTTGTTTTAATAGATTATCCGCCAATGCTAAAGTATAAAGTAGATGAATTGGCTTTATAACAATAAATTATATATTATGTTATATTTATTAGAAATAAGAAAAAATATATTTATATTCAATCTTATCAAAAATATTTTAAACTGTGAATTTTATATATATTATAATTTATCTGACCAACATACTTTCTTATAGTTATCTTATAACTTTAGTTGGTATAAAGTTATAACTATATGTACTGTTATTTTCTTAGTTATTTTGGAAGAGTAAGGTTAATACAATGTTTGACCCAGAAAATAAGTTCATACAATAAAATTATCAGTCATATAATTTTCAAAACAACAAATTTAAAATAATATCTAAAATTAAACAACAAATTTTTCTCTGATGATTAAATATTTCAATTAATAAATTTAATATCTGAAATTTAACTCCAATTTATTATATATGGTAATTAATAAGAATTTTAGGGACTAATTTTTGTAAAGTAAAAGTAGTTTACCAAATAATTATATTATTTAAAAAAATAAATCGATTATATTTTTTTGGTCAACTAACTTTTAATTTCAGTACTACAATTTTCTTCGAATCTTGATGTATAAAGATTTTTAAAGAATACTACAATCGAAAATAGTTTGGTATATTTATCCATATAAAAGAAGAACCTTTAGCTCGAACCAATAGTTTTTTTTTTAAACAATGGTAATCAAAATTGAGTAATAATAATAAATAGTGCGTGCACTACAACCAGTCGAACTCTAACTTTCTTTACCACAAAATATGTGATTGGAAGATAGCGCACGCGCCTGTTGAAGTGTATATTAAAGCGATGACTTTTATTGATTTTAAGGAATAAAAGATATTTTGGCCTAATTTTCACGAACATGTGCCTTCCTTTTTCCATCAGATATTTTGTTGTCCCTATCTTATTTTCTGTGGCTACCTTTTAATATTTCCTTTTTCTTTTATGTTCTTTACAGTCTGTGTTTAGATATTTTCTTTCTTTTCAAGGCTAATTCAGAGATATTTCCAACTTTTAATACTATAATATATATCTTATGGCTAATGGCTTTCCTCTTTTCCAAATAAGTTAGGTGGTTGATATTAATTGGCTATAAACATCCAACGAAACACAAGAATACAATCCAACATATCTAGCAAAATGATTAATCGTGCGAGAGTTTGAAAATAAGTGTAAGATTTTCTGAAAATTGGATCTGAATGAGTTAAAAGAAATAGGACCCCGAAGTTTTGATGGCCCAATTACGAGAGTTGTGTGTAGTATCCATCGTATGTATCATTTGACATGCGGAGATTGGAAACCGATCACTTTTAGATATGTGGATTACAATGTTCAAACTTGAGTTGAAGTTTAGTAATAATGATATATTTGAGTTAATGTCATGAGCATTTTTTGGTGACTCAAGTGTGGGTAACTTCCACGAAGTTATTTCATGTCCGTTTACCGTTAAATTGGTTAGTTTTAGGTTAGTGATATTGGGTTTGGTTTGTACCTCTATCAAGTAATATAGCCGAAACTTTCGAGCTTTAATTCAATAGAGAGCTTGATACTTGTAGTTTCATGGAAGCATTTTTGCCTTGTTGCTTTAACAGAAAAAAAGCATTTTTGTTTTGTATTATAATAGGTTCTGCAACTCAGATCTGCAACCAACCTGACGCCTACAACTGATAAGAAACATGTTCGTTGTGGGTTCTGCAAAAGACCAACCCAAAACATGTCGAATATGATCCCAAAAAACAGAGCAACTTCTATAAAAGAAAACCAAATACGCAAAAGAGAAGGGAGCATTTCCTACCACCTCACAGACACTGCCGATGCTCATTGGAAGCTTGGGGAGAATAAAATAATGTGGCTTATAAGAAAAAAGGTTTTCTAAACAAAGAATTATACATATATATATATATAAAGTATATGTAATTATATTAATCAGAAATTCTTATTTACAAAAAAAATTCCTATTATTCACCAAGCTTACATAGTCAATTTGTTAAAATATAATCATTTCTTTAACAAAATTATACATATTTGTAAATGACAACTCTAGTGATAGGAATACAAATTTTATTTTTGAAAATGCTTAGAACTTTTGAGTCAATAATCTATTTCCTGACTATTCTTATTGATAAAACCAATAAGTGAATATTGAACAACTCTTATAAGCCCCTACTCACACACATATATACTCACCGAGCATTCTGTTTGGCCATCACGTAAATCATTGTAATAATTGTTAGCTTTCAAGTGTTCTTTCTTTCTTATAATTCGTTTTAACTTGATTAATGTCGTTAAATATTTTGTTGCAAAACTAGATGATCTTGTATGAACATATGAAAGTATGAGGAATTAATTTGTATAAATGAAAAGAACGGGGTTTGTTTCGTAAATACAAAAAGTATGCCTTATTGGCGGGCAAAAGATCTCATAACCCCATTATCAAAAAATTTTAATCTCTTATATACAAACCTATTAATGAAACTTGATATTCCCAAAATACCCTTAATGAAAATTACCCAAATTAATTATTAAAAAAAAAAAAACTCTCTTCTCTCTCATCTCTATCTCTCTCCTCATCTCTACCTTCTCTCTCCTCTCAATTTCACGGGCGCCGCCGGGGGTCTCGACTTGCAACGCCGCCGGCTCCAACGTGCACCACCGCCTCCTCCGCCGCCTCTCCTGCCATTACCGTCGTTTGTTAATCTCCATAGCTTCACTATTGATTTGTCTCTTCACATTGGGCATAAGAAGGTGGATTTCAAATTGAAATTGATAATTTTGTTTTCGTTATTTGGTAGATTCTGGGTCGAATAAGACTTAAGATTGGTAAGATAGACTGGGGCTAGACTAAAACATAGAGCAATTATAGATTTAGAACTAGAATCAAGCGAACGAATTTGAGTTGATAACAGTTTCCGCGATAGTACAACTAGTATAACTAGAATCAGTTATACAGAACTGAATGAGTTGTACATTCTTTAGTTGCATTTCTGCATTGCGCTGATGTTTCAGCTTAATTAGTTGATTATTTGGTATAATCTAGCTCTAATAAGACTTGACATTGGTAACAATTGTAATGTATAGGCTGAAACATAGCGCACTATAGATTTAGAACTGCCTAAATGATCGATGGAATCTGAGTTGATAAAAGTTGGTTTCTGCGATAGTTAAACTAGTATAACTAGAATCAGTTATACGGTTATGACCAGTTATACGTAACTGAATCAGCTGTACATTCTTTAGTTGCATTTTTGCATTGGGTTGGTGAAGAATCTTAATTTCATAAATTATAATATTTTTTTGGTTATTTGGTAGAATTTTGCTTGTATAAGACTTGATTGAAATTGAATATGGTAACAATTGGGTGAAACGTGGCGTAAAACTGGTAGAACTATATTAGTTATACAAGTAAAACTGGTAGAACTACACTAGTTGTACAAGGAAAACTGGTAGAACTACACTAGTTATACACGTAAAACTGGTAGAACTACATAAGTTAATCAATTTTTTTGTTTGTTTTAGCAGGGCATTATGAACAATAAAGTCGTGATATGGTTTAAATGCAACGACCGTAATAGTTGTATATTGATGAAGCACGCGGTAGAGGATATCACTTTGTCGATGATTGAAGAATGTCTATATCAGAGGCTTGGTTTAGATGAAAGTAAGGTTAGATTACAGTTGAGGTTCTACCGACCTACGGTCAGAGATGAGGTTGAAGTGAGTATCTGTGATGATGTGGATGTGTGTGGTTATCTAGCCTACATTGATGAATATAATCGTAGTACCGCAACATTGTTCGTGGATGTCATAACTAGATCGGAAGAACCAGAGGAAAGAATGTCGAGACAAGTGTCGATAGCAGTTCAAAGCTCTGTTGGTTGTAATGATGGTGAGGGAGGAGCAACTGCTATTACAGTATATTCTCCACCAGTTAGAGAGAATGAAATTGAGCCAGTCGATGGAAGTCTGGATATTAGTGTTGAGAGATCGGGTATTGGTGATGTCTATGTAGAACGTCCACCCGCTGTAGAGAGTAGTCAATTTGCAGAGGAATGGGAAAACGACTTAGGTTTGAGTTTGCATCAAGAATTTAAAGATAAGAAGACATTGCAAGAAGTTGTGGATAGAGGATCATTTGCCAACAGCTTTTGTTTTGCCATTAAAAGATCTGAACCAAGTCGGTTGTGGATTGTATGTAATAAAGAAGGCTGCAAATGGGGTGTACGAGCATCAAAGATTAAAAATATGGATATTTTTAGGATTATAAAGTACACAAAGATGCATACATGCTCTCGGGCTAGTCAGAGCGAGAGTAGTGGCACAAACTACTGTATTTCCTAATAGCTTTATGGCTCTCTCTGGAAAATGTATGTGTATGTGTAAAACTCGTGAAACTAGCAAAACTAGTTTATTTCCGAATAGCTTTATGGCTCTCTCTTTTAATTTTTATAGTTGTCAATTTTTCTACAAAGTATATATATTCATAATCTCATCTTTTAAACATGCCCAGACTTATAGTTTGTTCTTTCTCAGAATGAAGAAAAAAAAAAGAAAAAAAAAACATTCTCATAATTTGCCAAAAAAAAACAATCTCATAATTTACCAAGTTTTAACGTATATGTTATATCTTTCTAAAGCGGCCACAAAGAAGACATAACATCTTCTTGTGAAACTTAATTCTTATAAGTAAGATAATTTATAATGAAACTTGATTCTTATAAGTAAAATATTCTTATAAGTAAGATATTCTTATAAGTAAGATATTCTTATAAGTAAGATAATGTATAATGATGTTAAGATGATTATATTTTGTTTATATAGTGATGAATGACTCTATATATAACTTAAAAATAAAATTAAAATAAGTTTTTTTAGACATAATTACATTCGTCCACCTTATTCCTTATAGTTTTAGTATGACTTTATAAGTTAACATTGGTGTGACTCTCTAAGTTCTACGAATATATATTTATTCTAGAATTTAAATACACAAAACACTTAGAGTCATTAGTTAATTGATTATTATTCACTGTACAACTAAAAAATAAATTTATAAGGTTATGTATAACTAAATGTTATGCAAAATCATCGAAAGTATAACTAGTAGTAATTTAGTATAACTGCCAACTAGTAGTATAACTAGGTCGAAAATTGATACTTTTTCGTTTGGCGCCCAGGTCTGAAAATTTTGTGGGGACACGTGCAGACCTAATTTTGTGGGTATATAAACAAAAAAAAAAAAATTTCTCTCTCCTCCTCACTTTTTCCTCTCCTCTCTCGCGGCCGCCCCTCATCTCATCTCTCTCGTTTTCTCTCCTCTCTCAACCATTTCTCCTCTCATCTCTTGAAATCTTCTCTCATTTCTTGTCTACTAGATTATCTATCCTCTCCCCTCTCCAAATCTTCTATCATCTCTCTACTTCTTGTCCCATAGTAAGTTATCCTCTATTGTTAGGGTTTGTAGAAAAAAAATTTGGGATTAGATTTTAAATTCGGGATTAGATTTGTCCTGTGGTGAAGCTATCACCGTGGAAAGGACAAATGAACATGCCCGGAACAAGATCTATTTCAAATGTCGGGTGTATAAGGTACAACGATGCTGTTTAGTATAACTAGTATAACTAGTATAACTAGTATTACTTCTATACTATGACTACTGAAGTTGTTTAGTTTAGTATAACTAGTATAACTAGTAGAACTGATGTTGTTTCCACCGACAGAACGATGGTCTCCACAGAAAAATAAGTTGGGATCAAGCTATACAAGGAGAGTGTGAGAATCTGAAATATGATATCCAGGAGATGGAGAAAAAGATAGAGTTGTACAAGGCGGAGGTGGCGATGCTGAAGAAGGAGATGTGGGAGCAAAATGCAGTTGTTGTTAAGCTTGTAGACTTAATGATGTTTGAAAATATAAAATTTAACACTTAATGATGTTTGAAAATATAAACATAACACTAAATAAATTAAACTGAAAATGCAAAATGAGTTTCTAATTTAAATGAGTTGTACATTGTTTAACAGAAAATGCTAAATTAAGTTTTTAACTTAAATGAATTCAAACATTCCTCGCCCTCGCCCTCGTCACTGCCGGACTTGGGTCGGACCCCGTTGTGCGTTTATTTGTTCGCACATATACATTCCTAATACCTCCACGAGTCCTAGCAGCCTACAGTTGAACAGTCAAGCAAGTTAAACAAGTTATACTAGTTATACTTTTTATACAAGTTATACTAGTTATACTAGTTATACCTGGCTAACAGCGGGTGCAGCATCAACGGGTGGAGCATCAGATTGATCACGTACATCATGGGGTTCATTATCATCACCAGCACCCTGTTATTACTAGTATTACGACACAGTATAACTTGCTAGTTCTACTAGTTTTACGAAAAATACAGTATAACTAGCAAGTTATACTAGTTATACGATACAGTATAACTTGCTAGTTCTACTAGTTTTACGAAAATACAGTATAACTAGCAAGTTATACTAGTTATACTTACCGTTCTGCCTTCGATGAATATGTCATCCATCGGTTCGTCTTCATTGTGTCCTCTCCCACTGCCTCCTGTGCTCGAACCTCCTCTTGTTCTAGCCATCACTGCAAGGCATTATACAAAACTTAATCAATTTATGTGTATTTATTTGAGCAAATGATTGATGATATATAGTTTTCCTTATGACACTCATATACAAAAAAACACAATCATGTATATCTTAGCTTATGTGTATTTTGAATTCTAGATAGATTCTGTTTCTTAAGTAGCCGACATATGTAGCTTATCTAATCCGAGACTTGGGATAGAGTAGCCGACATATGTGACTTCCTATCTCTACTTAAAGGATCGATGTTGTTGATTAATCAACAAGAACAAATTCAGCATAGTGGATAATCGTTTTAAGCAACAATGAAATGGTTTACCTTAGTGAAATCGCGAAATTTGGTTGAGAAAAGTCGTTGAGTTTCAGTGAAATCAAAGGGAGATTCCGAGGAGATCAAATCGCGAAGTTGGGTTGAGATAATTTTCGAAGTTGTACGAAGTTCGCCGAAGATCAAATTGGATTTCGAAATTCTGAGAGAAGATATAAAATGAGGAGTTTCCCGAAAATTAGAGGGAGAGTGGGAGGGGAGTTGAATCGGGAATTTAGGGTTTAGTGGGGGAGTTGATTTGGGGCGGGTCGATAGGTTGGGTCGGGTTTTAGGGTTTGGGTCGGGTTTGGGTAGGGTTTTAGGGTTTGGGTCGGGTTTGGGCGATTGGGTCGGGTTTGGGTCGGGTTTAGGCGATTGGGTCGGGTTAAATTGATTTCGGTCCGGTTTAATTGATTTGGACCCGGTTTAATTGATTTTGCTCTGGTTTGTGCGATTTTCGCAGGAGTAAATTGATCAATTTACAATTTTTTCAATTTTTTTTTTTTTTTTAATTTCAGTCTATTTTTTGGATGGGTTTTGAGATTTGTTTGTGAAGGAAAGGGTGTTATGAGACAATAACTCCTTATTGGCATAGGTCACCGTCCTTATCCGTTTTTCTCACCTTATCCAAAACACTTCCATTTCCAGTCTTCTTCACTCTTCACTCTTCACTCTTCACTCTTCAGTTCACGAAAGATATAACGATCTCTGAAATATCTCTCTCTAAATAATGGCAACGCTTTTAGGTTTCTCTCAGACGAAGTTTCACCCCTGTGGCGTCTCGATTGCTTCACCACCGTCTTCATCTTCTTCCACGGTGGTCTCTATGACTCCGACTGATTCGAAATCCTTTCGGTCAAGTTTCCTTGGCCGAATCGCTTATAATAATGATCGTACACAAGTTAAAAACGCTTTCTGTAGAAGCTCATTAGCTGTAAAAATGTCGTGGGACGGTCCTCTTGCTTCCGTCAAGCTAATCATCCAAGGAAAAAACCTGGAGGTTTGGATTCTGCTATACGCTTGAAATTCATTGAAATCTGAACGCAAATTTTGTGATTTCCGTGGAACCTTTTCGGGGTTACGCTTATTGAAAATTGCTCATCAACATAGTTTTAAGTTTGGGGTTGATGTTTGGTGTTAGGTTCTGATAGATCTAGTAGAAACAATTTATAGTGACCAATTATTCTTACATACTTAGTTTATCGTGATCTTATGTAGAAACTATGAAGTTCTCGTTGACAACTGTTTCAGTACTGATTCTGCCGAAGATAATAAATCGTGTTAAATTTATGTCAGTGGAATAACTGCTGTTTTGGTTTCTGAAAGTAATAATTCTTTTGTTTAACATTTTGGTTTATTGATTGTTGAAGTTTTGTTATATTCAGACATGTGGTTAAGTGTGATATCATTGTGACAGTTATCAGAGCCAATCAAGCAACATGTTGAGGATAAAGTAGGGAAATCTGTTCAGAAACATAGTCATCTCGTCAGAGAAGTCGATGTAAGACTCTCTGTTCGAGGGGGAGAGTTCGGTAAAGGCCCTCGGATCCGTAGATGCGAGGTAAAACATGTCATTCTTATCAATATGTGTGACTCTTTGATCTCTACATTGAAACCCTTTCTTTTGCCTCCATATATGCATAAACTGTTATTTTAGGATCTTACATGTAATTGCTATGGTACTGAAGGTGACACTGTTTACAAAGAAGCATGGTGTTGTGCGTGCTGAGGAAGATGCTGAGACGGTTTATGCTTGTATCGACTTGGTATCAACAATAATACAGCGGAAATTGAGGAAGATCAAGGAGAAGGATTCCGACCATGGAAGGCACATGAAAGGTTTCAACAGATCAAAGGTCAGAGAACCAGTGATTGAGCCAGTTGTGGAGGATGCTGAGGACATTGCTGACTCGAGCCTAGGAGGCGATGAAGAAGATGATGATTTGATCAAGGAGGTTGATCCAGAGACTTACATTATCTATCCTTGGTATTTGCTGATCATATGGTGATTGTTTTTATTTCTTGTGGTTTTGTCAACAGATTGTCCGTACAAAGTACTTTGAGATGCCCCCATTGACTGTCGCTGAGGCAGTTGAGCAACTGGAATTGGTCGATCACGACTTCTATGGTTTCCAAAACGAAGAAACTGGTATGCATATGATGTGACCTTCTGTGTTCTATTATCTTCTGCAAATGCTCGATCACTTAACTATTGGAGATGTATTGGACGGGAATACTCAACATTTCAATGTTTGTTTCTGGTTGCAGGTGAGATTAACATAGTGTACAAGAGAAGAGAAGGAGGGTACGGTCTAATCATTCCTAAGAAAGACGGGAAGACTGAGAAGGTTGAGCCGCTTCCTACCGAGCAACTAAATGAACACTCTCTCGTTGAGTAGACTGATTCTGCTCAAACTGAAACCGATCAGCTCGTGTCTCCTTACAGTTGCCTGTGTAGGAGTTAGGATTCTTGATAAAAAACAATGAAAGATAGATTGTTGAGTGCTCAGGAAACAATGTACATAAAAAAGACAGAACTGCACTTTGTAGATGCTCTACTTTACTTTTTGAGGAATAAGAAATCGAATCTGAAGCACATTTTAATTTTCTTTTGATCAGATCAGATGAAAACAGTACAATTTTACATAATGTGAATGTTACACAATAATCATACAACAGTATCATAACAATGTACATGAATACGAAGCTTGGTCTGGTTTACTAGCTTGCGCTATTAAGCCAAGGACCGATGTGGTCGACCTTCTGGTTCGCTGCTCCTCTTATTTGAGTGTGTACCAAAAGAAGTTTGCTTTCTTGGTTTAGAGGGCAATCTGGATTAAGAGAAAAAGAGACGTACCAATATGAAGTCATAGATTAAGAACAACTTCTCACAGAGACTTTAACATGTGTTGTTATTAGATAAGAAACATAGCTAAAGAACTCACCTTCGGTTGACATTGCTGCTTTCTGGATTCTGCAATGAACATATAGCTTAATGAGTATGATGATCATGACATGTTATTAGCAACAATCAGGTTTTGCTACTTGCTTCTGAGGTCGATGAACACTAGGTATCAGCATAGTAAGAAGAGACCTAATCACATTCCCATTCTACTACATCAAAAGAGAAAAGATAAAGGTGAAAGATCATTATCATCAGGAGATCTCATCATCGAATTGGTCACTCACATTGTGTGGAATTGATGTTGAAATCTTCATCTTTTTGCTTTTCCGAGTGATTTCACCATCACCTACCTCGTCACATTTCCTCTTTTTCTTCTTCAATTTCTTC
>JAKUCM010003149.1:0-29667 GCA_023374145.1 Lepidium sativum
AGAAAAAACAATAAAAAGTCGAAAGACCAGGTTCGTAGAGACGAATGTTCCTTCTATCGAGAAAAGGGGTATTGGAAGAAAGATTGTCCTAAACTGAAAGACAAGGGCAATCTAGTAAAGTAAATGCTGCTGCATATTCAAATTTAGCTAAGTGTAATGAAGACTCAGATTGTTCACTTGCTGTTTCGAGTACAAATAACTCCTCTAGTGTCTGGATATTTGATTCGGGATGTAGCAATCATATGTGTGCTAATCGTGAATAGTTTCATGACTTTAAAGAGCTAGAAGGAGGAGTAATTTACACGAAAAATGATTTTCCACTCACCACACATGGGATTGGTTTCATTTAACTGAAGAATCATGATGGATCAATCAGAACATTAGAGGATGTTTGTTATGTGCCGAGTTTATCGAAGAATTTTATCTCATTGGGAGCCCTAGAAGAAAAGGTTTTGACGTTTCAGTCTAAAGGTGGAGTGATGATGATATTCTCCGGAGCACAAGTGGTGATGAAAGGAGTTTGGAAAAATAATAGGTTGTACCATTACCAAAGTACAACTATTATTGAAACTACAACAGCGGTATCAGGTGATGAATATGAATTAGAAGCGGCCAAGTTGTGGCACATGCGCTTGGGGCATGCTGGGAAAAAATCCTTGAATCAAATTGTGAAACAAGGATTGTTGAAAGATTTGCAGACCAGCAAATTGGAAATCTGTGAGCATTGCGTCAAAGGGAAAAAGATAATTGTAAAATTTGGAACAACAATCCATGATCTTGGATTTTGTTCATTCGGATGTATGGGGACCTTCAAAAACACCATCATTGGGAGGAAACCACTACTATGTTACCTTTGTTGATGATTTTCCCCGGAATTTGGGTGTATGCAATGAAAACTAGGGATGAAGTGCTTGGAATTTTCCTTAAGTGGAAAAATATTATGGAAACTCAAACAGTCGAAAGATCAAACATCTCCGATCAAATAATGGTGGAGAATACAAGAGTGATCAATTAATGAAGACATGCGAAGACATCAACATTGTCAAACACTTTAAAGTTAGACATACACCACAACAGAACAGAGTGGCAGAACACATGAACCAAACATTGCTTGAGAAAGTAAAGCCAATTGCATTGAGAAAGCCAAAGAGGATAATGATGAAGCCCGCTCGTTATGTTGATATGGTGGCTTATCATCTTCCATGGCAAGTGCTGACATTCCTGCCACTATACAGAAGCAATCATTCAGAAGAAGCTAAGTGGAGGAGTGGCCATGGTCGATGAAATGGAATCCGTTCAAAAGAATCAGACATGGAAGTTAGCCAATCATCCAAGAAAGAAATTGGATGTAAATGGGTATATACAAAGAAAGATGGATTTCCTGACAAGTCAGATGTGCGGTACAAGGCAAGGCTAGTAGCTAAAGGCTATGGTCAAAAGAAGGGGATAGTCTACAATGAAGAATTTCCTTTTGTTGTGAAACACTCATCTATTCACCTCTTATTGGATTTGGTGGCACAATTGGATATGAAGCTATTTCAAATGGATGTAAAAACAATGTTCCTACATGGAGACTTGGAGGAGAAAAACTATATGGCACAACCTAATGGATTTAAGGTGCCCGAAAAAGAAGACATGGTTTGTAAACTTGAAAAATCATTGTACGGATTGAAGCAATCACCGAGGAAATGGTAAAAACAATTTGACAAGTTCATGTTGAGACAAAAGTACACAAGAAGCAAATATGATCATTGTGTGTGTATTTGCACAAGCTGCAAGATGGATCTTTTATATATCTTCTTCTTTATGTTGATGATATGTAAATAGCTTCCAAGAATAAAGTGGCTATTGAGAAAAAAGCTCAATTAAAGAGTGAATTTGAAATGAAGGATCTTGGTGAGCAAAGAAGATTCTTGGCATGGAGATAAGCAGAGATAGGAAAACATGATCACTTTGGTTTTGACTCAGAATGAATATCTGAGAAGGGTTCTAAAACATTTTGGCGTATATGATGAGTCAAAACCTGTGAGTACATCACTTGCTTCCATTTCAAACTTAGTGCAGCTTTATCTCAAAAAGATGCAGCCAAAATAGCATACATGTCTAAAATTTCATATGCAAGTGTAGTTGGAAGCTTAATGTATGCTATGGTGTGTAAAAGGCCTGATTTTTCCTATGCAGTTGGAGTTGTGAGTATGTATATGCATAATCTTAGAAAAGAGCATTGCCAAGCTGTGAAATGGATACTACGGTACATTCTGAACATCGTAGATGTTTCTTTGGTATATCAGCAGGAACAAGGTGGTCAATATGTGGTTCGATATTGTGATTCTAACTATGCTAGTGATATGGACCAACGTTGATCAACTACTGGCTATGTGTTTACTTTGGCAAAAGCTCCAATATGTTGGAGGTCTAAATTACAGTCAACTGTAGCTTTGTCTACAACAGAGGCAGGGTATATGGCTTTGACAAATGTTGTAAAAGAGGCAATTTAGCTTCAATGGTTGCTTGGTGAATTAGGGATTCAACATAAGCATGCATTGTGATAGTCAGAGTGCTATCATGTTTGCAAAGAATCAAGTTTACCATGCAAGGACGAAGCATATCGATATTCATTATCAAAGAAGGTGGAGTCCAGAAGATTCATACAGCTGAGAAGCCAGCTGATATGTTAACGAAGCCGTAACTTTAATCATGTTTGAACATTGTTTAAACTTGATTAATAATGTCAAAAATTGAAGACTGCATTGATGGGTATTACTGAGAATGGGAGAATTGAAGAAATGTAATTTGAAAAGGTGGAGATTTGTAGAAATGTGTCAAATGTATCAAATACATGGAGAACATATGGAAACTTGGTAAAAGCAATTTGAAGACTTGGTGACCAAGTTGATGGTGGCTTGGTGAAGACATTTGGAGGTTTGGTGAAGACACTTGGAGGCTTGGTGTTTACACTTGGAGGTTTGGTGAGCAACTTGATGGTGATCATTCACCTATAAATAGACGCTTCATTCTCATTTGTAAATCATCCAAACTACAAGTCTTCTCTCTAAAAACAACTTGTAATATTCTCTTTTCTCCTTTTGTAATATTTCAGAGAGTGAAATATTAATTCGGTACTGTTTTGGAGGATGTAGACATTTTGGCCGAACCTTGTTAAATTACGGTGTTCTTTCTCTTTCTTTAATTGCTTTTATTTTTTTCTTAAAAAATTTGCATCCTTGTCTCGGCAACAAATTTCTCATCAGCTTCTGCTAATTTTACCCATTTTATATGAGCTTGCTTCTGAATGAGAGCATTAGAAGAGGAGAGATTGGTAATAAAGATATCTTGACTGGCCAAAAAAACTGATCATGAGCCTCTCTTACTCATTCTCCAACCCTGAGAAGTGTTGCTTATTCAAGTCTTTGATGGAACATTTAAGAGTTTTCAGCTTCTTTGATAAAATAAACATAGTTGAAACAGAGAAATGAGTTGCTTGCCAATGCTCAAAACTTCTCGGAAGAAAATGTGGATGACTAAGCAAAAAGTTGGATGTTTTGAAAGGCTTCGTCGAATAAGTGGTGTTCCAAAAGAGACACAGCCTGGCCCGTGGTCCAAGAAAGTCATATCCCCAAAAGTACAAATGACGAGGTGAACAACAAATTTCAATTGTCATTCGATAAAACCCTGTCTAATTTCCTTGCTATAGGCCTTATTTCTTGATTATTCCACCAGGTATATGTTCTTCCTTGGAAGGGAATATCTGAGAGACCAGCTGCATTGAGGCAATTTCTGAACTGAGCTATACCAGTAGTTATCCTTGTACCCCTATAGAACTTTCTGCAGGATTAAGAATGTGATTAGAATCACCAAAACCGAACTAATATGGTTTTGCCTGTTACCGCTTCATATGAACTTGTCATCTTGACTAGAATCGCCAAAAACAATTACTCATTAACCTTCAATGTTTGAGAAGGAGTTACAATGAATCTTGCCCAAATAGTAGCTAAGTTCCTCAAAGTATAAAGCATGGTCATACATTCAACAATTGCTTTAATGACACTATTTGACCCATATAGAATAAGACTCCGACGGCTATATTGTTGATAATTTTGATCTTCCTTTTATTCTAGAACGCTTACACACTCCTTATGGACTTGTTCTTTATGCTTTCTCCTTCTCTTATTGTCTCGGCCTTTTATGGCTGAATATGGCCGAGGTCTACTGACATAATCAATAACTATTTGGATATTTATTGTGCATAGGAAACTAATCCATTATTTTGTTTAATTCACTCTTGATGGGAGAGAATCTGGTTCACTTTGGATGGAAGAATGGGTCTCTTCTATTATTACGAACCTGAATTATTAGGTAAGCAACAAATAAACGAACAAGCAATATTAATATCTTCTTGAATCGTCTTCCCTTTTTCTGATTTTCTCATTTTGATTCCCACGAGAAAGCCAAGTTTACATTCGCATTATGACCCTGACCGCCGCCTTACCGAATATCCTTAAAATTGCTATAAATTTCTAGCGAAATCTCTAATGAGATTCAAATGCGTCTCAAACTCTTCTTTTCACTTATCACCGCTCGATATTTAATTAACCATTTCATAAAAACCTCACCCTGAAGTCGCTTTTTCATGTATTATATAGATAACAAAACAAGTGGCGATATCTTTATCGGATCATACATAGCAAACTTTCTCTTTATATACTAAAGATTTGATGAATACCATTTTAGCTCTACGGAATCATGGTGAAAAAGAAAATTATCATTTTGTATACCGACGATTTCTATCAAAATGGCATCAGTCCCACTTTTTCAAAATAGTAGGCTGAGATCAAACCTCCCCCTATTTGCCCGTTCACCAAGCAAACCAAAACTTTATACATTTACAAGAGAAAAACCAAAATATAGTCGTGAAATCCCTAGATTCATCTCAAACCTTTCGACCAACTATGCCCAAACTAAGTCAGTTGAGAGATCAAGAGCCAATAGCCTCAAATCAGGCATAAAGACATTACACAATTTCACATAGAAATCAATCAGACACATAAACTTCTAGTCTGCCACTCCTCCTTTTGTTTTGACAACAGAGTGTGCTTATGATTCTACTTTGTTGGTAGACCAAGTCTTAAAACACAATTATGACTTGATCATGATCACTCAGACACATCTATCAATGTAATCGGAAACTATCCTACCATTTCAAAAATAGGAAGAGGCGTTGTTGTGAGCTATGTTTGTGGCTTGGCGTGTTTCAGAGATAGGACAAGATTGCGAATTCTTAACCTCACAATAAAGCAAGTTGTGGAATTGCCTGTTATGAACAAGAGTAGGTATACCAGAAGATGTTGGCAATGATTAAAGGATCGCGGTTGCTGTAGAGGTGTGAATAAGAGTCATTCACTTCTTTTCATTACTTTTGAAATAAGTGTTATGCGTCTGTTAAGTTTTTTGTTTTCTTTTCTTCTTTCGTCTTTAAAAACTTATCTTTTCTGAATGAAATATTAAGCGGTTCTAGTTTCTGGTGATCATCATGAGTGAGCGAGATACATCGTTAAGTACACTGAAGTTCAATGGTGATTACCAGCATTGGGCGATGTTGATGGAGAGCTTGTTGAGATTAAATAAATGGTGGCAACTGATTGAGGAAGGGATCACGAGACCTAAGGAGACTGGAAATCTGACAGAGACAGAGACAAAGCAGAAGAAATTTGATTCATTGATTCTCACAGACCTCAAGGTGAAAAGTTATCTTTTTGCGTCTATTTACAAAAGTATCTTAAAGACTGTTACGAAGAAGATACCTCTAAGGAACTTTTGGAGTCTATGAAAAATAAATACCAAGGCGATAAGAGGGTGCAGAGTGCACAACTGCAACATCTCCGTAGGGAGATGAAGGAAAATGAGTCAATTGAAGCATACATCTCAAAGGTGATGTTTGTGGTAAACGACATGAGGAATCTGAATGAAGAGTTACCTGAGTCGAAGGTGGTGGAGAAAATACTAAGAACTTTGATTGAGAGATTCACATATGTGGTTTGTGTGATTGAGAAATCGAAGGATATTAATGAGCTCACAGTTGATGGTTTTCAAAGTTCACTAATGGTACATGAGCAGAAGCTGAAAATACATGTTGGTGATGTACTGGTCTTGAAGGTAGAAGGTGAGAGAAGATTGAGTGGCGGACGTGGTTACTCCAGAGGACAAGGTTCACAAAGAGAACGAGGGAACTCTCAAGGACGTAGTGGTAGAAGTTACAACAAGGAAGTAATAGAATGCTTTAAATGTCATAAACTTGGGCATTACAGAAACGAATGTCCAAAATGGGATAAGAATGCCAATTTTGCAGAGATGGAAGAGGATGTGGTGTTAATGGCAAGCGTAGAAGATGTGAAACCGAACACATTTGGTTCTTAGACTCTGGTTGCAGTAACCACATGTGTGGTGTGAAAAGTTGGTTTATTGAACTTGACGAGATGTTTCGATATACTGTTAAGCTCGGTGATAACATGAGGATGTTGGTCGAAGGAAAGGGAAGTTTGCGACTTCAAATTAATGACGTTACTCAGGTCATATCATCAGTGTTTGTTCCAGGTCTTGGGAACAATCTTCTAAGTATTGGGAAATTGCTGCAGAAGGGATTAAAGATTGTGTTTGATGATGATGAATGTGAGGTATGGCACAAGGAAAAAAGAAGGGTATTGAGGAGGTCATACATTACTAGTAATCTCTTGGTTATGGTGCAAGCAAATGTGAAAGTGTTACAAGATGTTACACGTGGAGAAAAGGACATGTGTCTACAAATTGCTGAAAGAGATAACAAGTTGATGTGGCATAAGTGCATGGGACACCTCAACTTACAGAGTCTACAACAACTTGGTGCTAAAGAGTTGCTAAGAGGTATGCCTAGATTTCATATTAAAGATGTTGATCATGATTGTGCGACATGTTTCAAGGGGGAAAAAACAGGGAAGCGATTCCTAAGAAAAGTTCATGGGAATCAAGTCGTATTCTTGAGCTTGTACACAGTGATTTTTCTGGTCTCGTCACACCAATTTCCGAGGGAAGAAAAAGGTACATACTAAATTTCATTGATGAGTACATCAGGAAGTGTTGGACCTTCTTTTTAGCTGAAAAATCTGATGCTTTTAAGGCCTTTAAGGAGTTCAAAGCAGCTGTGGAAAGAGAGTTTGGTCAGAATTTGGTTTGTTTACATACTGACAGAGATGGCGAGTTTAATTTTGCTCAGTTTTCAGACTTTTGTGTTCACAACGGGATTAAAAGACAGCTCACTACTGAGCGCACGCCACAACAGAATGGTGTTGCCCGAGAGAAAGAACAGAAGTTTGTTGAACACAACAAGGTGTATATTGTTTGGAATGGGTGTACCAAAGAGGTTTTGGGCTGAAGCTGTTCAATATGCTGTTCGTATATTGAACTGGTCACCATCGGGTAGTTTGAATGGACTTATACCAGAAGAAAAATGGAGTGGAAGGAGACCTTCAGTGGCACATTAACGTGTATTTGGATGTGTAGCTTCTGCTATGATTCCATACGGAAGACGAAGTAAACTAGATGAAAAGAGTGTAAAGTGTGTGCTTCTTGGTGTAAGTAAGGAGTCAAAGGCTTACGGTTGTAAAACACGAGAACTAAGAAGGTCATCATTAGTATATATGTAAAATTAATGGAGCAGAAGTCATGGGATTGGGAAGGAAAACCTGAGGAGTTTTTTGTTCCTATTTCTGATGATGGCATGGACTTCGATGGAATGAGAAGGATGCAACCAAACTGAAACAAGAATTTATGTGTGATGAAAGTGCAGACTCACCAGCAATAGAAACTCTGTTGCCCAATGCTGCTGGTAGTTCCGCGAGAGTTGTAGAAGAAACACAAAAAATGCGTTGTACACTTATTTGGATGAAAGACTACGGAACTCGGGATTGTAGTTTCTTTTTCGGACAGGACTATGGGGATACTATGGTCTTGTTTATTACTGGAGAAGATCCAAGTAAGTATGATGAGGATGTGAAGTATGAGCATTGGCGATTGGCCAAAGCTAATTGGTGTTAAATGAATATATAAGACTAAGCTTAATGAAAGAGGTGAGGTTGAAAAATACAAGGCTGGATTAGTCGCCAAAGGGTATCTTCAAACTAAAGAATTGATTTCCATGAGATTTTTGCCCATGTTGCTAAATGGGATACAATTCGGTCTATAATTAGTGGGATGGAAGATTCGTCAGTTTGATGTCAAGAGTGCCTTCTAGCATGGAGAGTTAGAAGAGGAAGTGTTTGTATAACAACCACTAGGATTCGAGGTGTGTGATGCCAAAGATAAGCTGTATAGGCTCAAAAACGCACTATACGGACTCCGACAAGCACCAAGGCTTGGCATAGTCGGATTGAAGGTTATTTCTTGTCCAATAATTTCCAAAAGTGTTATTGTGAACATACCTCTTCGTGAAGATCATTGGAGCACATATCTTGATTGTGAGTTTACATGTCAATGATTATATATATATACCGGTAATTGTGACGAATAGATTAAAGATTTTAGAGTCCATGATGAAAGAGTTCTCTATAAGTAATCTTGGGCTCATGAAGTTCTTCCTTGGTGTGGAAGTGATTCATGATTCTGATGGAATATTTATATGTCCAGAGAAGTTTGCAAGAGAAGTGATACAAAGGCTTGGAGTGGAGAATTGCAATGCTGTGAGGAGAAATTAACCAAAGGAGAAGTTTGAAATGATGTTGATTATACAGAGTTCAAATAGCTAGTTGGTAGCTTACGGTACTTGACTGCCTCACGACCTGATCAGATTTTCTCTGTAAATCTGACAAGTCGATACATGGAAAACCCTAAGGAACAACATCTGTTGGCTGCAAAGAGAATACTGAGATATGTGAAAGGTACTGTGAATTATGGATTCAGTATAGAAAAATAGGAAACTTGGAATTTGGTTGGCTTTATGGATAGCAGAAGTGTTATCTCTTGGAGTTCTAGGTGGAAGTGATTGTTACTTTGTCAACTACTGAAGCTGACTTTGTTTCGGCATCTTATGGTGCGTGTCAAACCATCTAGCTTAGGAATATCATGGAGCAGACTGGAGAAAAACAAGGATTCAGCTGCAGTATAGTTCAACACAGGATCAACTCTCTGATCTAATGATAAAAGCAGTTAAATTGGACATGTTTGAGAAACTCAGTGCTAAATTGGGAATAAAAGAAAAAGCATAAACTGAATGACGAGGAATCAATTTAAGAGAGGGATTGAAGATGTTGGCAGTGAATAAAGGATCGTGGTTGCTGTAGTGGTGTGATCAATAAGAGTCATTTACTTCTTCTTATTACTTTTGAAGTAACTGTTATGCGTCTGTTACATTTTTTTGTTTCTTGTTCTTGTCTTGTCTTTGAAAACTTATCTTTTCTGAATGAAACATTAAGAGAATCAACTCCCTTCTTCTTGTTAGACTTGTTGTTAAGAATACCATTAGTGTGCTATTTTGGACACGATTGTTAATGATGAGTACATAATATTTAGTACGGTGTGGAAGCCGAGAATGGGAAGAGATCGTGTAGTGAGATTCGAGCATCAGGTGCTGATACTTGGAGCTGGGGCTTTATGGAAGAAGACTAAATGCCACATACCTCACCTTCCTTTTAATTCTTTCTCACGAGGGATGATCACCATTAACAATGTTTTGTATTATAGAGCTTGGATTGATACATATAGATTTATGGTTATGAGTTTTTAACTTGAGTTCTGAAGAATTTAGTTTGATTGAGATACACATTAATGTTGGCATTAATTTGGACGGGTTCCATGTAACACTCGTCTCCTAATTTTTGAGACAATGTGTTATTCAATGTCAAATAAATATTTTATTAATTTTATTCGAAAATGGTCACAAGTCTTACATAAATTTATTAAATAAAAATGTTTAAATAAAAGGAAACTAGCTTAAAAACTTTATTTGAGACGAAAATAAAACTGGAAACCAATAACTTTTAATAATTTGGGAGACCCGAACCAGCTACGCAGAACTTCGATTTGAATAGGAAAAGGGAAAATGAGGGGTGAGTATAAATACTCAGTGAGGACATCACTTCTATCCACTGAGGCTTAAACATCTACCCTAATTAAAGTGAATCTATCCTATCTACATAAAGCAAACATATACAACCCGTGTTTTTCAACAAGTTGTGCCAAACATGTTGGTCTGTCGTAGCGGCCAACTCTATACATTTCAGCTCAACATTCTCTAGATGGCTTCAGAGCCTTTGGTTGGGAGACCATGGTCCATAGTTCGATTGTCCCTAGCTAGTCAGCGTTTACTGGGATGAAGTGTTTATGTTGGTCTACTTCAAACCATATGTCCCTTTCCCACATGAATTTTGGCATGTAACCAAATAGCAATTGCACGTCACTATTCTTTAAGAGACAACTCTTAGAATCCTTTCAAATATCATTTTTTTACTAACTCCAAATAATATTTATTCTCCACAATATACTCGTCACAATTATATTCAAATATCCATTATTATTTATTTATTATATAACTAGATGATAAACCTACAAACACTATCAAACAATCACACAATCTCCGAACTAATATTCATATCAAATAATATTATATTAATTTTTATTTAAATATTATATTTATTAATATACTTTAATAATTATTTTTAGTAATAAGATAGACTAATCTTAATTAAACTAAAAAAATCTCAGAGATCACGTCATCACCTTGATTGGCTGGTGACAGACTGAAAAACGCATGAGAAAATAGGCCTAAATATAAAGCCTACGAGATACCTTCATGCACAAGTAAACATACATGATTAGGGTTCTTCATGCAACATAACAGATGATACTTGCGGTTTAACCTACACGATTTCCGATCAAATCATACCTAGATTTGAAAATTTAAGATTACCTTACAGAATTTTTCCTCTATCCAAAACCAGCTCCGAACTAGCCTTCCTTCCTTAGTTATATTCGGATATAGTCCTAAGAAAACCCAAGTCGAACACAAAGTTTAGAACAAAAATCCATAATTTCTCTAAGTATGAAACAAAAATCAGATTTGATATCTTACTTTAAATTGATCATAAATCTCTCAATATACCTCCGGTTGACAAACGGTTTGAAGCTACGGACTTTTTAGAGGGATATATTTCCATAGCTACAAAGATCACGATCAGATGATCAGTGACCCAATAGTTATAAACCCCGAAAATAAGCCAAATGGACAGGTTTTCTTACCAGATTGAGGCTTCGGTAAGTGGCTATAGAAATTTCGGCGAAAGAGGTCATGACTTGGGATTTTGAGACTTCAACCAAGTTCTTCCATCCCGTGAGATAACGAGAAAGGAGTTTTTCCTATAGATCTTCTCCTGGTAATTCTATGCGACCATAGTACTCCATCTAACTCATCCGCCCAACTGCCTTTCTTTTATGTTAATCGCTTATTTAAGCTATCCATTATTTGCTTATTCATGGATTCAAATTTTTAGTTACCTTGAGGGTTACGCAATTTAGATTTGCTCACCTGTATATTCCACTTTGCGCAAAAATTTCCAAACTTTGCCGAGATGAACCGTTATCCATGACGATTTTGTACAGCAAACCATGATGGCATATGATGTTTTTTCATAAAAATTTGATTACCTCTTGGTCTCGGATTTGAGAGTAAGATTCTGCTTCAACCCATTTGGTAAAGTAGTCCATCATTATTAGCAAGAAATGCTTTTACTGAGATGAAGGCAAATGTCTAACTATATGTATTGCCCACCTCTTAAAGGGATAAGGCATTGTTGCTAGCTCTTCAGTTAGGACTTGGATTAAGTGAGCATGTCGTCGACAAGGATCACATTTTGACGCATATTTTTTGCAATCTTGTGCCATGGTTCGCCAAAAGCATCCGACTCTTCAGACTTTCTATGCCAAGGATCGTCCTCCAAAATGATTTACGCTGGCACCATCATAAGTTTCATGCATTACTCGTCTCGTCTTGTCACCGTGGATGCAATGAAGCATGACTCCACTAATAGTCTTTCGATATAGCTTTCCATCACTGTCGATATGTATGCAAGTGTTTCACCATCTAGGATGTATACTAATATTGTTTTGCTCTAATAAATGATTTTCTCAGTACTTCCGTCACGTATTGGACTTGTCATATCCGATTGCTCTGCCATCTTGGCTATTACCATTACTCCTTCAAAGTCTCCCTTGGGTAGTTCTATACTTGGTGAATCAATACTTTCCACCAGGATTACTCGTCTTTGAATTGGGTCTGTTGTTGACGCTTAAGCTACCAAGGCATCAGCTGATGTGTTTCGGACCGCAAAATTTTGTTTGCGTTAAACTTTAAACCCCGAGTTAAGTCCTTTATGACTTTTACATATGCTTTCATTCGATCATTCTTAATATTACTCTCTGTTTACTTGATTGACCACAAGTTGGGAGTCACAATAGCACTCGATTTGGTTGGCTTTTATTTCTTTGGCAAGTATGATTCCTGTAATTAATGCTTCATTTTCACCTTCACTATTGGACGCAGGGAATGAAAATCGGAATGATTGTTCTAATACTTTCCCGTTTGGTGTTTCTAGAAAAATTCCGACACCAGATCCATGCTGCAATGTTGAGCCATCAAAGTAGAGCTTCCAGAAGAAATGATGATCCGAGTCATCCACTTCTAATGTGACTTGGCAGTGGTTCGACTTTTATATTCAATATCGTATTTAGAAAGTTTGATTATCCACTTGGTCAAACGACTGGATTGGTTCAGGCTATGAAGTATTTGCTGTAATGGATGATTAGTCAAGACAATGATTGTGCATGATTAGAAGTAAGGGTACAACTTCCTTGCCAAGGTGATCTCGAAAGTACATTTTTTCGGGTTTAGTTTCATTAGATACTCGATCAAAGTGTTACAATATTAGGCCAAATAGTTGACATGATGCTCGATTTTCTTTGATTTTACCAGCATATCATCGATATAGACTTCGATCGTCTAGCCGAGTTGATCAATGAACAATTTGTTGACAAGACGTTGGTAAGTAGCTCCAACATTTTTCAACCCAAAAGGGCATTACTCTATAACAATAAGTACTACACTCTACGATGAATGATATTTTCTCCCTATCATCTAGGTGCCATTTAATCTGATTATATCCTGAAAATGTATCCATGAAGGATAGCAATTCGTTTTGTGTAGTGGCTTCGACAAAGTAGGCAAAGGGAAACTATCCTTCGGGCAGGCTTTGTTTGGGTCGGTAAAAACAACACAAACTTGCCATTTCCCATTCTTTATATGGACAACAACTGAGTTTGTTAACCATTCCGGATATTGCACTGCTATAATTGAACATGCATCAGTTAGTTTCTTCACCTCGTCATTCACTGCCTTTGTTTATATTGGTCATAATTTTGACGCTTCTGCTTAATTGGTTTGTATGGTAGATCTACTTTAGCTTGTGCCTGGTTACTCTCAGAAAAATATCGGGCATATCTTTCATGCTCCAAGAAAACATCTTAATATTTTGCTCAAGAAGTTTGATCAGCTGTTCTTGAAGTTATTTTCCAAATTTACGATTATATCAACACATTTAGACATATGAGAGGGGTTAATATTCACGACTTCAACTATATAGGAGTCAGCCTCTTCGAGCTTGGGATAGAAATCGATTTTCCGCTAATGGATGACTTAATCATATATGTCTTGTTATGAAGCTTCAACTCGGCTATAAAGTAGGGTCTAGACATCTTCTGATCTCCACGGAGGGTAAAGATCCCCTTGTTGGTAGGAATCTTAACACATTGATGGTAACTTGATGGAACGGTCTTTGTTGAGTGAATCTATGGTGTGTCAAGAATAATATTGTAAACGGGTGGTTTTTCAACCACTAAGAACTTGACCCATCTCGGCATCTTTACTATCGTAATTGATAGTTTAATTGTCTCAATCACATTTACTGAACTTCCATCGAAGACGGTTAAGGTTCTATCTACCGGCTTTAATTTGACATATGGAAGCGCCTTCCTATCCAATGTCTTCTTTAAAGATTAGGTCAACCAAAATTCCAATGTCTATGAGAATATACAATACATTGCAATTGGCCACTCAAAGTCTAACAACTAGAAGATCATTGTGTGGGAAGGCTAGACCGCTATAATCTTCTTATGTGAAGACGATTTCGGATTTTCTTGGATGATGAGGTTTATTTCCGAGATCGAGCATGTAGTTTATCGAGGCCACCACCTTTCACCCGTGTTTTTTAATTGATCGGATCACATCATCGCATGATTGTAGCCCGCATCATCGCATCCTCTAGTTCGAGGAGGACATTCATTTTGTCCCTAGGTTTCTTGTTTTGCTTGGGGGCATTATCGACTTGAAAAGACATGTTCATTTGACCTTTGCATTTATTATAATGATGCCTTGGGTCTTGATATTCATTATTAGATTCCTTAGATTCATGAACCTTCGGAGGTCTTTGGCTCTGAATAATGTATTTTGCTCTTCTTTATACTCAACATATCTAGACGCACAACATAAGGTATCCGAGACCATAATCGGTCGCTTGATGAAGAGATCCCTTTGCAGTTTCTCATCATGAACTGCTCTGATTTGCAGGGTTCAATGGTGATGTCGTTACTAACTTTGGCTTTGGACATGATTTTCCTAACACGACCAAGGTACGATTAAGGTCTGATCGATCCCTTGCCTTAGCGAGCGCAACTCGGCTTCCAACGTATCTTTGTTGAAGAATATGGGCTTCATGAATATGCCAGCAAGTTGATTGAAGTTCATGATAGACTCGGCATGTAGCTTGGTAAACCAAACGAGTACATCACCTGTAAAACTTTTTTGCAAAGAGTTGCAATATGCAAAATCTTCTTGATGTGGGCTATAATTTGGTCATCCCATATTGAAGGCACTCATGAATTCTAGTGGAGAAGTTGTTCTGAGCCTTGGTTTGTGATTTAACGAGAGCCTTCTTAAATTACGCGAGAACGGGAAATTTCTCGCATGAGCTAGAATTCTTCCAATTTTTGGGGCCGCACTCATCACTTGGTGAAACTCCAAGTGCACGTCACCTAGCATTAATGGGGCATATGGCGTAGATCCGATCCTTGTGAGTTTGTCATTCCAGAATTAGGTGTATCACCTGAAAGATTCACTTACATGTTTTAAAGCGTATCTTATAAGCTTTGAATGATGGGAGTCGGCTGCTTCCCTCCATTCACCCCAGGTCGTAGCTTTAGTCGGTCGAGGCGTGCATTGTGTCTTTGTTCCGCAGTTTCCATGTGTCACATCTTGTTATGCACTAATACATTCAAAGATAGTTTTTTGGTCAGAGGTCCTGGTTGGGCTCCCGAGTTCACATGCCTTTCCGGTTGTCCTTTCGTGATGCGTGTTGGGTTTTACTTCATGTTATAAGTTTGATTTTAAGTCGATCGGACCCCAAGGCAGGTCGAAAAATTCTTTTTTAATCGATCTTCTTTGAGACATGACTCTCTAATTATTATCTTTCCTTCTGCATTACGAGTCCTTCGATGTCTTCTCCAAAGATAGCGCACATTATTCGAGTAGGATCTAGCACAAGACGTTAGATCCAACTCTGAGATTTAAGAGTGAAGAAAGGGAAGGATTCCGATTAAATTAAATAGCAAAGAGAATAGTTCAAGACCAAGAATGTCGAGTTTAATTGTATTGCTTGTATCTAAGCCATGAAAGTGTGGTCCTTGCTGGAGACCTTTGCTCATGTTTATAAGTCATAGGGTCGATTACAAATACGAAAATAGGAAATATTACATGTTTGGTTCAGATTCGTTACTATCAAAAAGATCTTCGCCGGATTTTCAGAAATATTCAAAACAGCATCAGGAATATTTCTATTTTTCTCTTGGATGACATGGCAATCGAGTTTCCTTATTTTTTGGATGTAGTATTCTGCCAAGAAGGAAAATTCTTTTGTCGAGTTTACGACTTCGTCGAAAACATTGCTCAGTCAAAGAGACAACTTCTCAAATCTGTCAAGTTGATGACTTAGTCTAAAACGTTGTTGATTGTTATTCATGGACCGAAGTAGGATTTCGGATCCACCTACAACAATCCTCTCCAACAATAGAAATTTGATGATAATCTAATGCCAAATCAATCTTTGAGAACCATGATGCTCCTTGTAGCTGATCCAGTCACTCATCAATCCGAGGTAGAAGATACCTATTTTTGATGGTCACCTTGTTAAGCCCTCGGTAGTCCACGCAAAGTCTAAAACTACCATCATTTTTCTTCACAAACAACATAAGAGCGCCCAATGGCGAACTACTCAGTCTAATAAATCTTTTCTCCAAGAGTTCTTCCAACTGCTTCTTGTGATAGGAGCAGTCCCTAGCTTCAGCTCAATGATGAACTCATCTCTTCTTCTTTTCTATGAAACTATTCTCGAAACCCATGACTCGCTGTCTCCAACATTTTTATCTTCTTCTTTATTTTGAAATTTTTCTTGAAAACCAACTTCATTTTCCGAGATAGAACCAGCTTGACTTTAACCTCTGCTCTGATACCACTTGTAACACTCGTCTCCTGATATTTTAGACAATGTGTTATTTAGTACAAAATAATACTTTTAACTCAATTAAAAAATGATCCCAAATCATACATAAATTTATGAAATAAAAATGTTTAAAATAAAGGAAAGTAGCTTAAAAGGTCTTTTGAAAGAAGAATATAAAACCAGAAACCAACAACTTTAAATAATTTGGGAGACTCGAACCATGTACTCACAAACCTCGATCTGATTTGGAAATGGGAAAAAGCAGGGGTGAGTATAAATACTGAGTGAGGAGATCACTTATGTCCACTCAGACTTAAAGTTATAGCTTAATTAAAGTGAGTCTATCATATCCATATAAAGCAAATATATGCAACTCGTGTTTTCAACTATTTATAACAAACATGTCGGTCTGCCATCGCAGCCAACTTTGCACATTTTGGCTCAACCATCACCATCCTCTAGATGGCTTCAGAACCCTCGGTTGGCTGATAATAGTCCAAAGCTTGATCCTACAAAGGTTTATTTGCCTTATTGAATGTTTTCTCTATCCAAACTAGCTCTAATCTAGCCTTGCTTGCTTACTTCTATTTGGGAATCATCCTTTAACAAGCCAAGTCGAACATAAATTTTAGAACATAAGCCATAATTTCTCCAAATCTGAAACATAAACCAAATTTGATCTCTGATACACCTCGTTTATACCGACTTATAGCTTAATAATACATATGTTTTCTTTAGTATTTGTCGTGTTTTTAGAGTCTTTTCAGGTACAAAACAAAAGGATACTTTGGATTCCACAGGATGAGCAAGAGTGGAGCTTGACTTTGGATTTTTCCACTATGATCTAAACGATCAAACGATCAACACCAAGATCGATCAATCGCAACTTTAGATAGGGAAAACTGCGCTCGATCCATTGACCGACTTCTCGTACCTGACATGATCGACCTCCATCTGTCTATATGTCATGCACACGATCTACTGCACGACCAAGTACTCAGAGATCGATCGAGCTATTTAAGGAAAAGTTGCGCACGATCCTTTGAACGATATGGAAGCTTCACGATCGAATGAAGCTTACATTGATCGATCGAGCAGTTGAATGATCGATCGATCCAAGACCCTGCGAAGCGAAAACAAGATTTCCTTATTTTGCACCTGTTTGGTTTACTCTATATATTAGGTTAAAAAACACGTTTTTGGAGTATGCTTTTGCAGAGAGAAAAAGTGGCAGACACTTGTTGTAACCTAGAGGAGAAGAATGCATATCTCTACATTCTTGGAGAAGAATTCCTAAAACTCTATTCCATCTATTCTGAGTTTTCTATGAATTTCTTTACAATTGCTTGTTTGTTCTCTATTTCCATGTCTGAGTAGTTCATAGTCAAGTTTAGGGTATTCTAAGGATCTTAAGGGATTCAAGGGTGAAGAACAAATAGGTTTCAACTATGGAATCTCATCCTAGAAACATGGTTAATGCTTAGATTAGAGTAGGTAGCTAGTCTATGATCTCAGGTTACTTATTATCCCAGAAGTTTAATAAGAATCAAAATCTTTCTAGGTAAGCACCTCCTTCACTACCAACAAGAGTTGATGCTAGGTTGGATTATGGACACTTGAGAACTGCCAATACTGCATGGTTAGAATTCTAGAACCAACGAGAGTTAGGATTTCTAGGATCTTGTCATAGTGATTATCGCTGTGAGAGTAGGTTAGTTAGTTATTATTTCTTAGTCGAGAACGAAACTGATCTTGCCTCAATAGATTCCTCATCATACCCTTGACTTCCTTATGAATTCCCTAAGCTTGATGTCTTAGATATTGTTTACATTAAATTTCCTAGTTACCATCAATTCCACTCAAAATATCCAACGACTTAGCGCTAGTTAAATAATCAAATCGTTAGTGTGATAATTGGTCTTCGTGGATTCGATCCCTAAATACTATTTCGTTTGTTGTGTACTTGCAGTAGGATATAGGGTTAAAAATCGTAGTATCAAGTTTTTGGCGCCGTTGTTGGGGACCAATAACATTACCTTACGATTATTTATTGAGTTAGAGACTAAGACACCTTCGTTTACCTTTTTTTTTTTCTTTGTCTTGTTGTTCAGTTATTGATTTTATAATGACTGATGGAGAGGAAAGCATAGCTGATTCTACGAGCCAGTAAGCTACATTAGAACAGTTAAGGCGAGAGATTGAAGATCTGAAAAGGAAAAGAGATGCTAGGATAGAACAGATGCCAAGAAGGGCCATCGGTGAAATAGAAACACCTCACAACTACTATCAATGTCGATCTGCAATTTATGTTAGTCTTCCAGAGGGTTGCATTGATCATGAGTTGAGTCCTCCTTTGATAGCATTGGTTAGAAAATTTACCTTTCACGGTTTCTAACTTCATGGGAACTAGTTAGAAACAATTTTCTGGATCACTTCTTTACCAAAGAAAAGACTGCTAAGTTAAAGAACCAGATTTCAAAATTTCATCAAAGAGACGATGAGTCTTTTGGAAAAGCATGGGATATGTTGAAAGGATATAGAAGGGATTGTCCACACCATGGTTTCCGCGACGAACAAGTTCTTAACTTTTTCTATAGCGGATTGAGTTGGAGTTTCAAGAAACTACTCAATGCTTCGAGCAAGGGAGATTTCACTACAAACACGAGTGAGAGCAATTTTCAACTGATTGAGAATTTGGCAGTGAGTACAGGGGATTTACGTGATTACGAAGAATATTCATCTGAGATGGACAAAATCGCAGGGATAGGTGAGAAGTTAGATCAGTTCATAGCTTCAAGTGAGTTTAAGAGGAATTCTGTTAAGCTTAATCCATCACTGAAGAAATCTAATCTTCAGAACCATCAATAGGAAGTACTTTACACCGAGCAAAAGACTATAAAAAGTCCTACTCCTTCATCTAATGACGAGATTAAAGCTTTATTGGATCAGGTCATTCAGGGTCAATCTAGGACTACATCCGAAATCAATAATCATATGGGAGTGTTGTACTCAGAGTTGAGTTCTAGGATTGATTATGTTATGTCTAAGGTGGAAAACACAACCTCCCTTCTGGCTTTGAATGATGATCATCAAGGTTGTGATGCTTTTATGTTGAGAAGTGGTAGGGAACTTGAAGCAAACCTCCAACAACCGAGACTAGAGAGAGTAGTGGTCGATGTGGAGGATGATAGAGCTGAAGAGATTTATGAGGAAACAGCCACACCTACGCCAACACCAGAGCAATCAGCAGCACCTGAGAGATCATACGTTCCAGTACCACCATACCCCATCCCACCGAAGAAATCCAAAAAGGACTTGGAGAACGCCAAATGTAAGGAGTTATTATCAGATATGTCTATTTGGTTACCTTTATGTTGATGACTTGTAGATGATACCTTCACTTAACAGTTATGTCAAAAGCCTAACGAACAAGTTCATAGGAGAAGATAGAGTGATGATGATCACGCAAGATTTCAGTTCTAGACTTCAAAATCGGTTCCCTAAGAAAGAAGAAGATCCTGGATGATTTGTACTTTCAGTTCGGATAGGTTCTATGACTTTTGAGCGTTCGTTGTGTGATCTAGGCTCAAGTGTAAACCTAATGCCATATTTTGTAGCATTGAGGTTAGTATTCTCGAACTTCAAGCAAACCAAGATCTCTCTTATCTTTGCAGACCGTTAAGTGAAATATCCATTCGGTATTCTTGACGATCTTGATGTTGAAGTTGGGAATACATTAGTACCAACATATTTTGTAGTCTTGAAGCTAAACGAAGAACCTAAGGATCCTCTCATCTTAGGTCGACCTTTTCTCTGAACAGTAGGTGCTATGATTGATGTCAGGAATGGAAGAATAGATCTACAGCTAGGGGATATGAAGATGAGATTTGAGATGGACAAGATGCTGAAGAAACCGATGTTCAATGGCATGACTTTTTCTATTGACACTTCTGAAGAAATTGCAGAAGAATTGAATGAAGAGATATTTGTTGAGGACCCTCTTTAGTTGGCGCTTATAAGGATAGAGTCTGAATGTGGGTTTGCAAACGACGAAGCAACAAGTTATACTAGAATGTTGGATTCGTGCAAGCAGATTGAGGAGATGATAGCCTATTCAGTTTTAGACCCTCGAAAACCGTCCATACCTTCAGCTTTGACAGACCCTTGGAGTGAGTTAAAGGCCTTCATAGTCGAGTTTAAGACTCTCCCAGCAGGGCTAAGGTATGTGTTTCTCGGTCTTAATTCTACCTATCCTTTAATTGTTAATGTTAAGTTGAATGGTTCTGAAATGGAAACGCTTATTAGAGAACTTCAAAAGTACCGTAGGGCTATAGGTTATTCATTAGATGATATCCCTGGTATTTCACCTGAGTTATGCGTGCATAGGAGACACATGATCGATGAGTCTAAGAGTTCTATAGAGAACCAGAAAAGGTTGAACCCGAATCTAAAAGAAGTTGTCAGGAAAGAGATAATGAAATTGTTAGAAGCGGGGATCATATATCATATATCTGATAGTAATTGGGTTAGTTATGTCCATGTCGTACCTAAGAAAGGAGGCAATACTGTAGTCAAGAATGAGAATAATGAATTGATACCTACCAGAACTATCACGGGTCATAGGATGTGTATTGATTTAAGAACTTTAAATTTTTCTACTAAGAAATCTCATTTTCCTATGCCCTTCATGGATCAAATGTTTGAGAGACTAGCTAACCATTCATACTATTGCTTTTTAGATGGTTATTCAGTTTTCTTTCAGATTCTCATTCATCCCGACGATCAGGAAAAGATGACTTTCACATGTCCTTATGGTACATTTGCATATCACAAAATGCCATTTGGGTTATGCAATGCTCCAGCTACTTTTCAGAGATGCATGATGTCGATTTTCACTGATATGATTGAGGATAATATGGAAGTTTTTATGGATGACTTTTCTCTATATGGTTCTTCTTTCTCTGGTTGTCTTTCTAATCTTTGAAGGATTCTCCAACGTTGTCAATACAAGCATCTAGTGCTAAATTGGTAGAAGTGTCATTTTATGGTTACAGAAGGGATTGTACTCGGTCACAAAATATTAGGGAAAGGAATCGAGGTTGCCAAGGCGAAGATTGAAGTAATGACAAGCTTGAAATTGCCAACCACAGTCAAGGAAATCAGAAGTTTTCTCGGTCATGTCGGTTTCTACAGGAGGTTTATTAAGGATTTCTCGAAGATAGCCAGACCACTCACTCAATTGCTATGCAAGGATGTTCAGTTTGAGTTTACCAAAGAGTGCGAGGAAGCCTTTCTGACCTTGAAAGGAGGTTTAGTTAGTGCACCAATAGTTCAGCCACAAGATTGGGGCTGTTTTGGGACAAAAAAAAGGACAAGAAGTTGCATGTAATCTACTATGCTAGCCGAACACTCGATGATGCTCAACGGAAGTATGCAACTACAGAAAATGAACTTTTGGCTATCATTTTTGCCTTTGAGAAATTCAGATCTTATCTGGTCGGTTCTAAGGTTATTGTACACACGGATCATGCTACTCTTAAATATCTCCTTTCCAAGAAAGATGCTAAGCCGAGGCTGCTTCGTTGGGTGCTGGTACTGCAAGAGTTTGATCTTGAGATCAAAGACAAAAGAGGCGTAGATAATGGAGTTGCAGACTTCCTTTCGAGACTACGAATTGACGATTTTGTTCCCCTTGATGATAGCTTACGGGAAGAAAAAGTTTATCGTATACATTCTACTCATAAGGCTCGTCGGTTGCCTACTGATCCTCCTCGTGTTCCAGCCACTTCGTGGTCTGCCGATTATGCCAAATATCTCGCTGTAGATGTTAACCCTCCTAAGTTTCATGGTTACAAGAAGAAGAAGTTTTTGAGGGATGTCAGACAATACCACTGGGATGTCCATACCTATATAAACAATGCTCTAACGGCATCTTCAGAAGATGTGTTTTTGAAAACGAGATTCCCAGTATATTGTTCCATTGTCATGGTTCTTCATATGCAGGTCACTTCGCCACCTTCAAGACTATCGCGAAAGTTCTTCAATCGGGTTTCTGGTGGCCCACAATGTTTTGTGACACATACTCATTTGTTTCGACATGTGACTCTTGTCAGCGACAAGGTAACATAAGTAGAAGAAATGAGATGCCACTGAACTTCATTCTCGAGGTTGATGTCTGAGGAATCGATTTTATGGGACCTTTCCCTATCTCTTTTGGGAACCAATACATACTTGTTACTGTGGATTATGTATCTAAGTGGGTTGAAGCAATAGCTAGTCCGACCAATGACGCCAATTTGTAGTTAATGGACAGCGCCTGAAACCATATTTTGGTTCCCCCGACAAAGTTAATGACGATTTCATCTCTTTGACTTATATTACTCCCCCATAGCATCTTTCTTAGTCAAGCTATTGACTTTAAACAAGCGCTGAGTGGGAGGCAACCCACCAATAGGTTAGTTTTTGCTTTATTTTTTGTTGGTTTTAGGTCAAAGTTGTCTTTTGTTTTTAGGAAACGCGGTACGAGAGTGTGGCCTGATCGATCCACACGAGGGACCGATCGTGCAACAAGGGATGAGAAAAGCCGCATGATCCACCGATCGACCAAAGCATTCAGCTCGATCGATCTGCACCCCAGTTGTGTTTGCGCACGATCTGTTGACCGAATTTTGCTTGTTCCATCCCTTGATCTCCATCGATCGATCGATCTAAGGCTGCTCGATCGATCCATACCTCCAGATACATTTTCAAAATCCCAAAGCAATTTTCAATTACTTCTTTTGTTTACTTTCATTCTTCCTCTCACTAATATTCACACCGAGACGGTGTGAAGTAAGTCTGGGGGAGAACCGCTTGTTTGCTAATGAAGTTTCTTTCTTTTGTTTTGTTTTTGAGTCCAACATTGTTTTAGATAAGCTTTTGTCAGTTTAGGAACTATGATTTCTGAGGAATGGTACATTTCATAAGAGTTTAAGCTACCATTTGTCTGATTTCTGATGACATTGTTGACTATTAGAAAACCCACAGATTCATCAGCTGTTCTTTATAAAACCACTTCCTCTCGATTGTTTCAAAAATCCGGTATCAACTTCAAACTTGAAACTGATTTAATTTTCTTGTCTAGAGGGTTGGTATACATTAGATCGTATTATCAGTCTCAGTCTGATAACCTTTTCCAAAAGTTTGGTTTCTTTTTCTCAAAGTTTCGTGCACTTTAAATTTCAACAATCGAAGTAAGCCTAGGGTAAAAGTTTCTCAATGACGCTGCTTGTTTTTAAGGTGAACTCAACGGTTTCGAGGATGCATCCAAGGACGTAATCAAACTGATTTCTCTCTACACACCTTTGAAATTGCAAGAGGAAATACTGCCGGTTAAAAAAATACAATGATACCCTAGAAATGTAGAGAGAAATCAGTTTGAAAAGAAAGGAATAAGAGGAAAGGAACCATAGTATGGATGGTACATAGTGTTCACAATGGTTTCATGTGTCTTTTGATCGATATTCTCTAGATAAAGCCGTACTTAGACTCATAAGAGGTTGGTGTCGTGATCTAGAACTTTGGGTCTGCTTTTGGAGTTAGGATGGAATAGTTGTTAAGTTTGGGGGGAAGTATAAGGTGGTATCTCTTGTCGAATGAATCGAGTGTTCTTTGCTTAGGTTATGTGGTATTAAATTCCTATGATGAATGACTTCTTGAGTCTGTATCTTTCTATTAGATTTCAGTGTATTTGCTTAAGGACAAGCAAAAAACCAAGTCTGGGGAATTGATACACCTCGTTTATACCGACTTATAGCTTACTAATTCATATGTTTTTATTTAGTCTTTGTCGTGTTTTTTAGAGTCTTTTTCATGTACAAAATGCAAGGATACTTTGGATTCCACATGCTGAGCAAGAGTGGAGCTTGACTTTGGATTTTTCCACTATGAGCTAAACAATCGATTGTTCAACACCAAGATCGATCAATCACAACTTTAAATAGGGAAAACTACACTCGATCCATTGACCGACTTCTCTTACCTGACACGATCAACCTCCATCCGTCTATGTCATGCAACATGATCCACTGCACGACCAAGTAGTCAGAGATCGATCGAGCTATTTAAGGAGAAGTTGCACACAGTCCTTTGCCCGATATGGAAGCTTCACGATCGAATGAAGCTTACGTTGATCGAGTCGAGCAGTTGAAGGATCGATCGATCCAAGACCCTGCGAAGCGAAAACAAGATTTCATTATTTTGTACCAGTTTGGTTTACTCTATATATTAGGCTAAAAAAACACGTTTTTGGAGTATGCTTTTGCAGAGAGAAAAAGTGGCAGACACTTGATGTAACCTAGAGGAGATGAATGCAGATATCTACATTCTTGGAGATGAATTCCTAAACCTTTATTCCATCTATTCTGAGTTATCTATGAATTTCTTTACAATTGCTTGTTTGTTCTCTATTTCCATGTCTGAGTAGTTCATAGTCAAGTTTAGGGTATTCTAAGGATCTTAAGGGATTCAAGGGTGAAGAACAAATATGTTTCAACTATGGAATCTCAGCCTAGAAACATGGTTAGTGCTTAGATTATAGTAGCTAACTAGTCTATGATCTCAGGTTACTTATGATCCCATAAGTTTAATAAGAATCAGAATCTTTCTAGGTAAGCAACTCCTTCACTACCAATGAGAGTTGATGCTAGGTTGGGTTGTGGACACTTAGGAACTGCCAATACTGCATGGTTACAATTCTAGAACCAACGAGAGTTAAGATTTCTAGGATCTAGGCATAGTGATTATCGCTGCGAGAGTAGGTTAGTAAATTATTATTTTTTAGTCGAGAACGAAACTCATCTTGCCTCAATAGATTCCTCATCCTACCCTTGACTTCCTTACGAATTCCCTAAGCATGATGCATGATGCCTTAGATGTTGTTTACATTAAATTTCCTAGTTACAATCAATTCCACTCAAAATATCTATCGACTTAGCTCTAATTAAATAATCTAATCGTTAGTGTGATAATTGTTCTTCATGGATTCGGTCCCTAAATACTATTTCGTTTGTTGTGCACCTACAGTAGGATATAGGGTTAAAAATCGTTATATCAACCTCTTACTGACGCGGAATCCTGAAGGAATCGTCACTCCAAGTAGTAAGGATAGTCCTTAGTCTTCAAAGAATTTGAGTAACCCCCACCTTAGTTATATCAAACCTAAGATTATTGTTGTTTCAACTCGCCTTCAATTAAGAAAGGTGGTGGAACCATGGAATGTTGACTCGAGTAGCCCCCACATTTACTATATTAAACCGAAGATTGTTGTTGTTTCGACTCTCCCCTTCACGCCAATGGCTAGGAATGGCCACACAAGTGTGATGGAAATCACTTGATAAACCAGTTTGATCCCTTGGATATGACGCATCAAGAAAATCGAAAAGTTCACAAAGAATAAAAAGATAATCACTCTCAAATTTATTGATAAAAAGTTGGAGCCTCACAAATGCGAATTACATGAGTTTATACAGAAAAGAAAGGACTCTCTAGATTCCTCTAGACTTATTGAATGTCTTAAAGATGAAGGACTCTTGAACTTTGGCCTCCAAAATATCTTTTAGTCTTCCAAATTCGTCACTTTTCATGGGCTGGACTCTAAGACTTGATTTAGAACTTCTCTTGGACTTGTAAAAGGCTCAAAGTGGGTTGGAATTGACAAGTATAAATTCCAATGGATTCATTATGTTGTTCAATGTACAAAAGGCCTTGAATAAATCCACAAATGCTCTTCTAGATTTGCTTAGCCCGTGATCTTGTAATTGGACCGGCTGAAATCTCTAAAGCTCTCTCGTGATCTTCATTTTTTAGCTCCAAGTTCTTCTTAGCTTCCTTGCTGCTTTCCATGATCATATTATCCTCTTCCTTTTGAAAAGTATTTGACCTCAAATCAGTTCATTTGCATCAAAAAGAATCAAGTCCAAAAATGTTAAAGCTAGAACTGATTTTGTACTCACTTGGCAAGTCTATCTTGTAGGCGTTTTCATTGATCTTTTCCAAGACTCGAAATGGCCCAATGGCCCTTGGCATTAGCTTAGACTTTCTTTGAGCTGGAAAACGTTCCTTCCTCATGTGAACCCAAACTAAGTCTCCGAGTGTAAAGCTCTTCTCCCGCCTTCCTTTGTTGGCTTGCTTTTGATATTGTTTAGTCTTTTGCTCAATGTTATGTCTCGTCTTTTCATGAAGCTTCTTGACCATCTCAGCTTTCTTTTTCCCGTCTAAGTTCACAAGCTCATTGAAAGGTAAAGGTGATAAATCCAATGGAGTTAAGGGATTAAAACCATACACAATCTGAAAAGGTTAAAAAGTTAGTAGCCGAGTGGATGGAATAATTATAAGCAAACTCAACATGAAGCAAGTCATCTTCCCAAGTTCTGCTATTCTTTTTTAATTATAGCATGCAACAAAGTGGATAAAGTCCTACTGACTACTTCAGTTTGTCCATCAGTTGTGGATGACAAGTAGTAAAAAACAATAACTTTGTCCCTAACTTAGCCCACAAAGTTTTCCAAAACTAACTAAGAAACTTAGCGTCTCGATATGAAAAAAAAATTCTAGGCATGCCATGTAAAAGCACAACTTCCTTAAAGAACAAATCAGCAACAAATGTAGCATCATCAGATTTGTGACAAGGAATGAAATGTGTCATTTTGGTAAATCGTTCTACTACCACAAAGATATAATTCATGCCTCTCTTAGTTCTTGGCAACCCAAGGACAAAGTCCATTGAGATATCAGTCCATGGTTCATTCGGAATAGGCAATGGGAAGATACATACATTGAGGTTGGACTTTAGAGTTAGCTTGTTTACAAGTAACGCACCTCGCGCAAATTCGTTCCACATCTCTTTTCATATGCGGCCAATGGAAATGTTCTTTTAGAACAGCCATGGTGTTGGAGATGCCAAAATATCCCATAAGGCCTCCTCAATGTGATTCCCTAATTAAATCTCTCAAAGAACAATTAGGAATGCACAATTTATTTTCATAGAATAGAAAACCCTCATGAAGATAGAACTTTCCACACGCATGCTTCACACAAGTCACACAAGTCATAAACACATCCATACCAATGCCTACACCTAATGCAACACGTTCAATCACAAAAATTTTAAGAAAGTTAAGCAAAGATAAAAGTGGTGCATTGGTGAGTTTCTCCTTAAGTTGTTGCAATGCATTCTCTTGAGCTTCTCCCCATTTGAATCCAACATCTTTCTTGATCACATCAGTAAGTGGGGCAGCAATAGTGCTAAAATCACGAAAAAAACTGTCTATAGAATCCAGCAAGGCCATGGAAACTTAAAACTTCTCCTACGGTTTTAGGACTTGGCCATTCTCGGACGTAACAAGTATCGAACACCTCAAGTATCACACAACTCAAGTATTTAGATAGATTTTGGTACACAAACAAACAAACAACGAACAAAAGTTTTTTAAAAGAATAATAGAAGATAAAAAGTTTTTTTTTCTTTTTTTTTTCTTTTTTTTTAGATATTCCTTTTTCTTGCTTTTTTGTTTTTTTCTTTAATTAACTAAAAAGAATATATGAAAAGATAGAAGTTGGAAAGATAGAAGATGAAAAGATAGAAGATGAAGAGATAGAAGATGAAAGGATAGAAGTTGGAAAGGTAGAAGATGACAAGATAGAAGATGAATCTATAGAAAATGAAAAGATTAACTAACTTGGAAGTGTGCTCTGATACCAAATGACGCGGAATCCCGAAGGAATCATCACTCCAAGTTGTAAGGATAGTCCTTGGTCTTCAAAGAACTTGAGTAACCCCCACCTTAGGTATATCAAACATAAGATTGTTGTTGTTTCAACTCGCCTTGAATTAAGCAAGGTGGTGGAACCACAGAATGTTGACCCGAGTAACCCACACCTTTAGTATATTAAACCAAAGATTGTTGTTGTTTCAACTCGCCCCTTCACTCCGATGGCTAGGAATGGCCACACAAGTGTGATGGAAATCACTTGATAAACAAGTTTGATCCCTTGGATATGACACACCAAGAAAGATCGAAAATTTCACAAAGAACAAAAATAGAATCACTCTCAAATTTATTGATAAAAAGTTGAATCCTCAAAAATGAGAATTACATGAGTTTATAAAGAAAAGAAAACGCTCTCTTGATTCTTCTAGAATTATTGAATGTCTTACAGATGAAGAATAAAGACTACTAAGTAAATGACAAGTAAATGTCACAATTTATAATGACTTGAATGAGAAGGACTCTTAAACTTTTGGCCTCCAAAATATCTTTTAGTCTTCCAATTCGTCACTATTCATGGATTTTAATATAAGACTTGAATTAGGACTTCTCTTGGACTTGTAGAAGTCTCAAAGTAGGTTGGACTTGACAAGTATAAAGTCCAATGGATTCATTATGTTGTTCTATGTCCGAAAGACTTTGAATAAATCCACAAATGTTCTTCTTAATTTGTTTAGCCCGTGATTTTGTAATTGGACCGGCTGGAATCACAAAAGCTCTCTCGTGATCTTCCTTGCTTAGCTCCAAGTTCTCCTTAGCTTCATTGCTGCTTTCCATGATCATATCACTTACCTTAAACTGATCTTAACTCTCTCAATGTAGCTCTGATTGACGAACTGTTTGAAGCTACAGATTTTTTAGAGGGAGATCTTTCCAGACCTACAAATATCACGACCATCTGGTCAGTGAACAAATAATTATGAAACCAGAAAGTAAGCCAAACAGACAAATTTTCGTACAAGATTAAGGCTTCAGTAAGTGGTTCTAGAAATTGCGGGTGAGAGAGATCGTGAATTGAGATTTTGAGAGTGCAAGCGTGAGGAGAAAAAGAGTTTAGGTGGCGTTGAAATTAAAAGGATATAAGATAGATATGCTTATCTTTATCTTCTCCACAAACTTCTTTCTTAGTTTAAATTTAATCCTTTTCTCCATATTGGGTCTCATGGGCAACAAATTTAATTCAACAATTTCATGTATGGGTTTCACATTCCGTTGCAAAAATCTCATGAATTACAAAAGAAAAGTGTATGTTATGCGATGTGTTAATTACTATTTTGGTATTGTCGTGGGTG